>PVIU01012796.1:0-58553 GCA_004026605.1 Ondatra zibethicus | reverse complement strand
CAGGGGGGCACAGCCCTACCAGTGTGAGCCGCCTCCGATCTCAGCACAGGAAGAGAGAGTGCTGGGTTAAGAAAGCCCCACCAAGGAAAGGGTAATCTTGTGGGAGGAAGGGACGGTTCAGGGTCCTGTGGAACAAAGAAGCCCTCCTGAACCTTACTGGTGTGCGCCACCGATCTCAGTGCAGGAAGAGAGAGTGCTGGGGTACCAAAGCCCCGCCGAGGAAAGGGCTATCTTGAGGGCACATATAT
Organism: Ondatra zibethicus; assembly: GCA_004026605.1. Lineage (NCBI taxonomy): Eukaryota > Metazoa > Chordata > Mammalia > Rodentia > Cricetidae > Ondatra > Ondatra zibethicus. The sequence continues at coordinate 58,305 of PVIU01012796.1, read as the reverse complement.
ATTCTTTAAAAAATATAACTAAAGGTCAGGGGTGGCCATACATTCCTCTAACCACAGTTCTGCTGAAGCCAAAGGATCATCAGTTGGAAGCCAGGCAGGCTACAGTGAGTTCGTGGTTGGACTGAGCCACATAGTTTTACCTTGTTTTTACTACCTCCAATAATCAATTCAAACTTCCAATTCTATTTTTTTAGGAATTGCCAAAGTTACTGGAATATATATGTGGAATTATTCTTGTTTATTGTAGAGCTCTCTCTCTCTCTCTCTCTCTCTCTCTCTCTCTCTCTCTCTGTGTGTGTGTTTGAGTACTAAACTGTATGAGTGCATGGGACACCAGAAGTCAGTGCTGGTTATTTCCTTATATTGTTATCGCTTGTATTTCTTTGACTGAGTCTCTTATCATCACAAGTATGATGTTAAAACAGTTGTTCTGGGAATAAAGTTATGAATGTTGTTTGTTGTCCTTAGGGATATTCCAAGTAGGGACGCAAAACATTTATATTTGGCTTGTTAGCTTTTTTTGGTGTTTTAAAGAAATATATACAGATATAGATATATAATGATTCTTTATTGATTTTTTTTGGGAAGTTCACATCATGCACAGCAAACCCACTCACCTCCCAGTCCCTCCATTTCTACTCATCACTGAAGCATCCTCCCAAAATACCCCCAAATTAATTCAAAACAAAACAAAACTAAAATCCACCTTGCTCCTCCATGTTCTCCATCTCTCCAACACTTCCTCATTCATTCCAGTGGCATTGGGAGCTGTGGTGTTCCATACAGTATACTTTTTTATGCAATCAGTCCTACCTGATTTTATTGTCTAGTTGAAGGTCTCTGGCCTCTGGCATACCATCATCACTGCACTCTCATGGTGTGGTAGGCCCTTTTGTCTATGTGTTGCTTTTGTTGGTTAATGAATAAAGAAACTGCCTTGGCCTGTTGATAGGGCAGAACTTAGGTAGGCGGGGGAAACTAAACTGAATGCTGGGAGAAAGAAGGGCAGAGTCAGAGAGAAGCCATGTAGGCCCCTCCGGAGACAGACACTAGACAGAACTTTGCCAGTAAGCCACTGCCACGTGGCAATACACAGATTAATTTAGATGGGTTAAATTAATATGTAAGAGTTAGCCAATAAGAAGCTAGAGCTAATGGGCTAAGCAGCGATTTAAATAATATGGTTTCTGTGCGATTATTTTGGGGCTCTGCGCACCCAGGGACTAACAAATAGCCCCTCCTCCTACATCTCATGGAAAAAACTCCTCTCGGATATGGTGCTATTAACTGGAATCATGGGGATCCTGCAGCTATTTTTGTCCTGCCCCTTCAAGAACTCTAGCAGGTCATAGATGGGGTAGATGTTAGGTTGGGCCAACCCAAGGCCTAGGATGTGGGTCTGGATGGTAGCTGAGCTGGTCAGTCTGAGCCACTAGTACTGACCTCAGATGTGGGGCAGAGTCAGCTTTCCTAAGCCCATGACATCAGGGCCTGTGCTGAAGGGTGGGGCCAGTTCTCCTGCTGCAGTGTCCAGTGAGTGGCAGTGCCAGCTACCCTAGGGCCAGTGAAGGGCAGGTTCGGCTAAGGACAGTCCTCAGATTTTACCCTGTGTGGTTACTATGGCCCCCTGTGGTAACACAGGCCACAACATCAACATGGACTTCAGCTGCAGTAAGACCACAGACACAGACATGTCCTTCTGCCGTAACTTGGCCTGGGACATGACCATGGCCCCAATGGCAATACAGGCTACTCAGATCAGTATGGCCCTGGTGGCAGCGTGTCCCTCAGACACCAATGTGGTCTTAGGTGGATGCCCAGACCCAGGGCATCTGCATAGCTCTCCATGGTAACACAAGTCATGAATATTAACTCAGACCCTGGCTGTTGTAAGGCCATGGACCCAGACATGAGTAGCCCAGGCCTGGATGACACCATGGCCCCAGATGGCAGCAAAGACCACTCAGATTAGCGTGTTGATTTATTATCTTAATCCTGGCCAAATTAAATCAGCCAAGTGGTAAAATACAGCCAGGGCTCTGACACTGTCCAACATTTACATTCACACTATGAATGGTGACTATGCCAAGTTCAGTCGAATCAGAGACAAAGCACCCATAGGAGACACATATCAGTATGGATCTATGATGTTGTGATGGCTTGAAAGAAAATGGCTGCAAAGGGAGTGGCACTATTAGGAGGTGTGGCCTTGTTGGAGCAGCTGTGGTCTTGTTGGAGGAAGTGTGTCACTGTGGGGTCAGGCTTTGAGGTGGCTTTTCTCAAACTTCACTCGGTATAACAGTCAGTCAACTTTTGGCTGCCTTCTGGTCAAGATGTAGGCAGTGCCACATCTGCCTGCTTGCTGCCATGATCCCTGTCACGATGATAAGGGACTGAACATCTGAAAATGTAAGCCATCATCTCAGTTAAATGTTTTCTTTGTAAAAGTTGCCATGGTCATGGTGTCTTATCACAGCAATAAAAGACCCTAAGACATGATGTGGGAGTCCCCTCTGTGCACTGTGATTACCATTAATGAATAAAGAAAATGCTTTGGATCTATCCTACATAAGGGCAGAACTTAGGTAGGCAGGGAAAGCTAAGCTGAATACTGGGAGAAAGAGGGTGGAGTCAGAGGAGACGTCATGGAGCCACCAGGGTCAGACATGCTGAATCTTTGCCAGTAAGCCACTACCATGTGGCAATACACAGATTAATAGAATTGGGTTAAATTAATATAAGAATTAGCCAATAAGAAGCTGGACTTAATGGGCTAAGCAGTGTTTTAATTAATACAGTTTCTGTGCGGTTATTTTGGTTCTGGGTGGATGGGATGAACAAGGAGCCCGCTGCAACAAAGACAGATGTGTATTTAACTAATACAGAACGACAAATTTAGTGAGTTGACAATCTATAATTACATTATTATGTAAGACTCCTTTTTATTAGCTAGCTTACTTTAGAGTCCTCACTGTTAAAGAACAAAGTATAATGAATCCTAAGGCTCAAAGGAAATAAACTGTGCTCACGAGTCAAATGAACTTTCAGCTAGACCTTTCCTCCCTCTGGAATCTAAGTGCTGGAAACACCTGGCTTGCAATCTGCACAGAATTCAGCTACAGCACTGTCTGTATTTTGCTCTACAGGCAATTATGAAAAAAGAAATGTATACTGATAGAAAACCAACACTGTCTTTAGATCTTGTCTTTTATAACACTGTGACTTGTTCTTTCTCTATTGAATGATTCTGCTCCAAATAGAATCCAGCTGTCTGTATGGACTACTGTGGATGAAAGTCTTTAGTTATATGCCCCGGGCCAAGGACCTATTATCACTGGGATGCTGAATTGGAGACACTCTTCTATTGGAAATGGAACAAACTAACAGAGAGGTTGAGGACAAACCTGAAAGCAGGAGCTAAAATGACTCTGCAGAGGAACTGCTGTTAATAGTATTAAAGATGACTGGAAGGCAGAGAGGGGAAGATAAACAATTCTGCTTTCACAGCACAGGGACCCTTGAAAAATGAGAAAGAGTGTATCTATGGACACAGAGCTAAGCTATATTAAGTCAGTGTGAGAGTGATGAGGCGTTCAGTTCAATGTTTCTAAGGAGGTAGAAACTTGACGTTTCAGGGACCTGATATCAGAGAATATAGCTTCTCCTTCTAAATGAAATCTTTTTTTATAAGACAGTGTATTAGAAAGCACAATACAGTCAAGACTGCAAACATTCTTTCCTTTTAGATAATTGTGAGGATTACCGCCAAGTTTTTAAAAAGACCAGAAGATATTCTATCCCGTTCCCTTGTAAATTTACAGCATTAGCAGAAAATATAATGTAGTTGCAGAATTATTTCATAGGGATCTGTGGAACTGCTGACAGGTGGACACTAGGTACACACACACACACACACACACACACACACAGAGAGAGAGAGAGAGAGAGAGAGAGAGAGAGAGAGAGAGAGAGAGAGAGAAGAGAAAGAGAGAGTCAGTCATCGTTTTAACAATTGTAAGAAGTGCTAACTTGTAACATCTGGGTGTGGAGATTAGAACCATTACTCTTAAGGCCAGGCATTATCTTTACTTCAGTGGCAAAACAGTGAGGGTAGGTGCCTGTTTGATTATTTTTTACTCAGATCTCTTTTTCTCAAAGAGGCAAACTGAGTATTCTCTTAAATTTGAGTTGCTGCATTATCCTAATGTTTTCCAAGTAGGCAGAGTAATCACATTAATAGATCCCACTCCCACTCCCATGTGTGTGCTCATATGTGTGTGCATGTGTGTGTGTGTGTGTGTGTGTGTCTGAGAGAGAAAGAGAGAGAGAGAAGAGGAATGGAGGGAGAGTGAGAATGGAGAAGAGGCAGGAGGGAAGGTAGAAGGGAAGAAGGGAGGGAGAGCGAAAGGAAAAAGAGAGTGACCCACCAATGTATTGAAATATCAACCTCGTTTTGAAATACCAGTCCTACTGCAGTATTTACTGGTGGGGCCTCTGTGAAGTGATCAGGTTTAAATAAAATCATTATATAGAGCCTCCATGATTAAATCTTGATGGGTTTATTCAAAAGGGTGAGAAATCAGTGACAGACACAATCGTGTGAGGCCTGGCCATGGGATTCTGTGATGTCTCACGACTTATCTAGAATAGTTATCAAGTCGGGCCCTAGGCATCAGACCTCTATATATGTGAGAAAAAATAAAAACATTTACTTTATAAAGCAGCCTGCCTTGGGAATTTCATAATAGCAACAAGAAAATAATGGATACAGTCTGTTGGCACAATTTTCATAGAGAACTTGGAACTGTGGAGTTTGAACAAGCCCTACAGAGAAAATGTTGTTTCTTACAATTCTGAGATTAGAGTGGACAATTTAGGATCAAGCCCTCAAATTGTATCTCAAAAGTAGCTCAGACTGTCTATTCAAGAAACACAGAAACTTTTGACTTATTGGCTTTAGGATGGAAACCCTGATAAGTCAAGGCAGGTTCCCAGGAATGTTTTATATAAATGGAAAATAGTTTGGTATTTTAATTATGAATATAAAGAAAAGTTTTAGAATGCCAAGTGTCATTTAGAAAACAGCGTGGAAGGTTTCAATGTGGCATCTTGCTTCCTTGTTCATGACTCATATTCTGTAATAGTATGTATATGTTTAGCAATTCAGCATGATCTTTGAGTGTTTTCCAAAATAGTATTTTTTTCACAGTTGAAATAAAGTCTTAACTGACTTTATTAATGAAATTGTTAGGAAAACACAGACAGGCTTGCCTTTGAATCGAGGAAATGACATATTTAGAGCTGTATAAACATGAATGCAATAGAATGGAAAGATATGTTTTCCAATCATGAAGATTCTGGGCTCAAGCTGCCTCTGCTTGGATTCCTTCCATCATCTCCCTCATCTTCAAAACTGTATGTGTGTTGTTAAGCCAGGACAACACTGAAGTCACACTTGGGATTTGGTGTAATCTCTACAGGAATCATTTCTCCATCTTTGCAAATTAAATGCTGCATTAAGTGCTCTGTGTCTTTAACACCCTTCCCCCCATTTGCTGCAACATTGTCATCTTTGCAATCAATGAAACTGTTTTCATCTCTTTGCTTGGCAGCACTACTTCTTAGGCAAACAATAAGTACTTATCTGGAATGTTTTGGGTTTTGTTGTCTTCACAGACTGCTGAGATGTAATTTTTCTCAACTCAGTGTATTGGATCTCACATTTGGAAGCATCATAGCAAATACTCTATATTCCTGGCTCTACAGAGACAAGGAACTTGACACAGGATATTCTTTAACTTTTATCCAAAGACCATTTTAGTGTTTAATAATCCATAATATTCTTGGATGTTTTCCTTTTATTCATATTTAATTATCAATGCTTCATAGATTTTGAGCTTCAATTCAAAATGACTCGCTAAATGATGTTTCCTGGAGAAACAGATATCCATACAGAATCTGAAATGGTGTTGAAATATTCTGAAATAAGTTGAAAATACAACCTCTTGGCTGTCAGAGGAGATCTTCAAACGTGCTCATTCCTACAAAGCAAGAGGTGAGATTGCCATCCTCAGTCTTGGCTGCAGCCCTATTGTTTCTTGTGAGTAACATTAGCACCAGAGCTCAAACAAGGTGGATTATATGGAGCTAGTCAGTAACTGTGCTGTCAGGGTAGTTGGATGAACACAGTTTCCAGGATTCCACACAGACCTCAGTAAGCACTGACTGAGCCGTCAGGGGCAGGCTGGCAAAGATTCCTGTTGAGATTCCTTTGCTTGATATTGTACAGAGACATACCTAATGGTTGCTGACCATCTTTATGTTTACAGTCACGTTTATGTGGGGACAGGCAGAAACTCCAGTGATCACACAGCACAGTTGTTGAGAATTGGGTCATACTTATGTCTGGACTCCACCAAAGTAGCAGAAAAATGTTGTAAGGAGGTTGATTGTTCTGTCTGGCTGCCCAGAACCAAAATAATCACAGAGAAACTGTATTAATTAAACCACTACTTGGCCTATTAGTTCTAACTTCTTATTAGCTAGCTTTTACATCTTAATTTAACCCATCTCCATTAATCTGTGCCTCACCATGAGGTCGTGGCCTATCAGCAAGTTTCTGGCGTCTGTCTCCTACATGGCTTCTCTCTACTCCGCTTTCTTTCTCCCAGCATTCAGTTTAGTTTTCCCTGACTACCTCTATTCTTTTGCCCTATCAGGCCAAGTGAGTTTTCTTTAATAATTAACCAATTGTATTCACAGCATACAAAGGGGAATCCCACATCAGAAAAATGGGTAAGAAGGAGGGCAGAGACTGAACATTTGGACCCCTTGTTGCTGTAGACAAAGGCTTATTCCTAAACTACTTTTAAGAGACTTTGGAGGTCCTCCCTCTCTACCTTTCTCCCTCTCTTCCTCCTCCCCTCCTTCCCTCTCTTCCTTCTAGGTGTCTCACTATGTAATGCAGGGCTGCTTTTAATTTGTCAATCCTCCTGAGTGGTAAGATTATAGGCATGTCTAGCTTTCGTATTGTGTCTTGCCTTATAACACTTAGTCTCTCCTGAGGAATAAAATTTTGAATCTTAATGTGAAATTACTGCAGTATGCTTTTGTAATTTAATATTATGTCATAAGCATTAGGAAATAGTTTGTTTCATAATATTTAACAATTAATCTTTTAAGATGAGTTAAGATTACTTAACCTGATGCCTTTTCATTTACTATTTCCTTGTAGTCTTTGTTTAAATCTCTTTCTATTCCCCAAGTCTCATTCTCCAACTCAAAGTATTTCTTCATATTAATTTCCAGGAGAGGCTTGTGCCTGTTATCCAAGCTAGATCCTGTCTGAAAAAAAAGTAAAAAGAGTGCTGGGGATTATGGTTCAGTGGTACATCATATATATGCCTGCTATGTGTAGTTAATAGTCCCCAGTACTTCTAAATATAAAGTATTTGTATACTCTTTAAACATTTTTATTTGTTCTTTGTCAATTCATTATACACTATATTTTGGTCATATCATCCTCCAGCTCCTTTCTCTGACATCAAGCATTTTTTTTCCATTAGAAATATTTGCAACAATAAGGTAGGCCTTGGAAATAGTAGAGTTGAAGCTTGCAGTTCAGAAAATAGTTCCTCAGCCTAGGAGCTTAGGTCCTCCATGCAAATGCTACATTATTCCTCACCTAGCCTATCAACAGAGAGAACAACCACAGATGCCCAATTAACACTGTGTAAATGCTGTACTAGGCAATTACCAACAGGCGCACCACAAAAAACTAAGGGTAGTACAGAGTATATTTGGATTTTAGTTAGGATTGAGAGGGAAGTGCAGTGAAATAAGTATAGGATAAACTTTGAAAAAAATGATTAAGGTGGGTAAAACTGCTAAAATAGGAAGTTTTGGATGTCAGAGGCCTTAGATTTTAGAGATTGTTAAAGCCGTGGAATGTTAGAATTAACAAGTAAAAGGAGGGAGCCAGGTGTAAGTGTGCATACCTTAAATCCCAGCACTTGAAGGGCAGAGACAGGAAGATCTCTGTGCATTTGAGGCCAGCCTGCTCTACATAGTGAGTTCCAGGGCAGCCAAAGATCATAGTGAGACCCTGTCTTGAATAAACAGCAGCAGCCACATCAACAAAAAGAAGTAAAAGGAGGAAGGAATAAAAATGGAGGAAAGATGAAAAAAACATGAGAATTGGGGGGGGATATAGGAGATTGAGGAAAATTCTAGAAAACAATGCTTTGTGTTAGACTAGTTGAAGAAATGTACACAGTAACCCTAAGACTCAACTGGGCAATATTCAGACAAAACCAACCATCATGAGACATATACATAAGAGTGGAGATTAAATAATAGAAAATATAAAATGGATAAACGTAAGCATTGCAGTTCAGATAAAAAGGTATCCTGGCAGCCGCAAGCCAAGGAATACCACAGAGTCACCGTAAGCATTTCAGCTTACAGCTCTTCTCCAGGGAAAGGTTTCCCTAATGCAAGTGCAACAACTCTGCTCCAGCAGGGGAGGGTTTCCTAGCGAAGCTGTTACAGCTCTGCTCCACTCCAATCTACAGAAGTGTTATAGCTCAGGTCCCAAAGGCAAAATTGTTACAGTCTGTTCCACTCCAGTGTGTGTGCTTGTGGGGGAATGTCACACTGCACAACAAACTTCACTCAAGAGATTTATTGGGAAGTAAAAATCCAGGAGAGTGACTGCCTCTAGGGTGAGGAGCAACAGCAAACTGAACAGGGTACAGAACTTAGATGCGGTTTCTCGGGGCTCAGAACTTTCCAGGGTGGCTTGGGATTGGTGGTTCAGAAAAAAATCAGAAAATTCTAAGTCAAACATACTTTCCTTCAAATATGCAAATAGAAGTGATCCCAAGAGGTCAATATACTGCTCTTAGCCAGTGAACATGGCAATGGGGAGACAAGTAATGGATGAAATATAGGAGATGAGCCTATACTAATGTTCTGGTTAATTTTTGTCAATTTGACCCAAACCTAGACATACCTAGGGAGAGGGAATCTTAATTGAGAAAATGCCTCCATAAGATTGGCATGTGTTCAAGTCTGTATTGAGTTTTTTTTTAAATTAATGATTGCTATGGGTAGGTCCAGATTACTATGGGCAGTCCCACCCATGGCGTGATGATCCTAGGTATTGCATGACATCAGGTTGAGAGAGTCATGGGGAACAGGCCAGTGAGCAGCACTCCTCCATGGCCTCTGCATCGGTTCCTGCCTTGAGTTCCTGCTCTGACTTCTCTTCATGATCTCATCCAGGAAGATGGATGAAACAAGCAATTTCAACCCTAGTTGCTTTTGGTCATGGCATTTTAGCACAGCAGTAGAAACCCTAACTAAGACAACTAACTAAGCCCCTTGAGTCTTTGTGGTCCAGATCCCAGACTGCAGAACCAGAGAGGTCTTCACAATGACGTACATGGCTTTATCATTGCTAAGGAGTGGGGTAAGCAAACAGCCAGTTCCCTAGCTCCTAGCATGCTTTGAAGCACACTGTTCTTTTCTAGATTTATTTTATTAACATTTCCACTTATTTTACATACCAATAAGTTTCCCCTCCCTCCTTTCCTCCCATTCCTCCCCACTCTCACCTCCTATCTACCTCTCTCCATCTACTCCTCCTCCATTTCCATTCAGAAAAGGGCAGGCCTCTCAAGGGCTTGAACAAAGCATTGGACATCAAGTTGAGGCAGGACTGAGACTCCTAGGAAGCACTCTGCTTTTAAGATGACAGCATTGCATTAGAAGTTCCCCTAACTCTGCAGAGGTGGGAGGTCTTAAGGGTCTGATTAAGGTAGGAAGTACAGATAAGCTACTGTTGCCAAGGGAAATGTGTCCAGTAGAATCTGTAAGATCTAGCAGCTGTAGATAGAGCTCCCCTTTTTTTCTTGCCTCAGGTAAGCAGTTTAAAGATGGAAAAAGCACATTGTTAAGCCATTGCTCCACGGCTCTCTCTGTTTCCTTCATTTCCATTGCTTTCTTTTGTGGCCTTGAAGCCATTTCCCCTCACCCCTGTTTCCCTGAGTCCTTCAATGATCTTTAAAAAGAAAAAGGTTGAATTTAATTTTTCTGTATGTGCGTTTTGCCTGTATGCATGTTTGTGTACCCCTTCAAGCCTGGTACCCAAGGAAGTGTTAGATCCTCTGGAATATAGTTACAGATGATTGAGAGCTGCCATGTAGGTGCTGGGAAGCAAATCCAGGTCCTCTGGAAAAGCAGACAGTGTTGTTAACTGCCGAGCCATCTCTCCAGCCACCACTATCCAACTTCTTTAGCAGAAGAAGTTTTGTTTCAGTCTTACTTTCTATGGAACCAAGGGCATGGATATTACCATTACTCGAAAAGACACTGTACAAAACAGGGTGGTGGTGGTGGTGCTGGTGGGTTCTTGTCTTTCAATTAGCTATGTGATACTGTTGTCAGTATCCTGACATAGAAAAACATTTCAAAGGGGGTCAAACTTCCCAAATTCAAGGTCTTGTCAATTTTTATTGCAAGAAGCTTTGGAGTGTGTACAGCTTCTCTAACAAAGGGCTTTTTAATTTCTTTATGCACTAGGATTATACTTTGGGAAAGTAGCCAGCATGTCATACAGTAGGAAGAAATACAACCTTCTAGGTAATAACAAAAAACAGCACAATGGGAGTTGTTAGGTGATGATTACATAGTAGGGTGAAAACTACCTTGCCTTACAGTGTTTTTCCATGTCTTTCTTGATCTAACAAGGTATATAATTAACTATAAGTAGTAAGGAAAGCAGTATACTGTATGAACTAATAAAGAAAATATGTTAAATATAAAGGCATAAATGTAATGTGTTTGGATGTATATGTTTTGGTAATGGCTTTTAAATTCCCTTACATTACTTAAGAACTTATGATTAAAGAGAAATGTGGAAAAGAAATGAAAAACAATCATTTAAGGTATGCATCTTGTGAACCTAAAACTTTTTAGTTATTGTGCAGTGAAAACACAGAGCACAAGCTTTCACTATACCCTTGGACATTTGTTGCTCACCAACCATTTAAGCTGTGCGGCTTTAACCCGAGTTCCTTATTCCATGGATGATGATGCGGATGTGTCACTTCCTCACACGGTAGAGGCAGTGGAGAACCTAGTAGGTCAGTGTTGATCTACTGGCTGTCCATCTGCCATTGATGGGCTGCTGTTTTAAAGAGTCATTAACTTTCTTGCTTTGCATGTCGGCACAGAGTGTTCCCAAAGCTAGCAGCAAGCAGTGTAACAGATGTCTAAATTCCTCAGACCCCCATTATTCGAACATTCCTGGGGGTTTACTCTGTTGTTCTGGGGTTGAGAACTTTTCAGTAACTTCTGGGGGCTGACCTTCCTGGTTGTACACACCAGTCTGGAGGTGTCAGTCGATAAACACCTCTGTATCATGCATTCCACAAGCAATGACTCTTAGATCCTCAGTACTCCTGCTCATTTCTTCCATCAGTTATGTGATTTAAAGCACATAAGGGTTTCTTTACACAGTTCCGCTTCAAACCTGCTGTGCCATCATTCTGTTTCCATTGGAGAGCATTACTGACTCTGGCTAGACACTTCATGAAACTTGCTTTCTTGTCACCTTTGTCCTCTAGCCTGCGGTTATATATTGAGTCTAGGTCAAGAACCGCCTTCCTTTTAGCAGGTGTTTTTAATTAGACATGAACTTTGGATTCTGCCATGGGTGGGCATGGCAGTCTTACATTGCTGGATTTCACAAAGTGCCGCCCGGAGTCATAATATGTCTTCCTTGGTGGAAGGGACAGATCAGGTGCTCAGCTCATATTTGAACTTTTCCTGTGCTACCCTAATATTTAGCGAAGATTGATATTGTTATGAGAACTTTGTATCTGTTGAGACTTGCTTTGTGATGGAGTATACGGTCAATTTTAGAAAAAGTCTTATGACGTTCAGAGAAGATTGTGTGTGTGTGTGTTGGTTAAATGTTCTGTAGATCTCTGTTAGGTGTATTTAGTTTAGAGTTTCCATTAGATGCAGCATTTTTCTATTTAGTTTTTGTTGGATGACCTTTCTATTGGCAAGAGTGGTACCCTGAAGGCAGCCACTTCATTTTGTAAGCCTTAATATATGATTTAAGATGTAGTATATTTTTAAAAACTTAGGTGCTGTAGTGTTTGGGGCACAGATGTTAAGAATTTTAATGTGCTCTTGAAGGAATTCTCTTTTAAGGTGTATGTATTATCCTTCTCCATCTCTTTAAATTAGCTTTGGCTGGAAGTCTATTTTGTCAGATATTAAAATTGGTCCCTTAGGTCCATTTTCTTAGAATATATTTTTCTATCCTTTTACCTGGAGGTGATGTATATCCTTGCTGTTGTGTTGTGTTTCTTCAATGCAACAAAAGGATGGATCCTGTTTTATCACATCATCCGGTTAGTCTGTCTTTTTATTGAGAAATTGAGATCATCGATATTGAGAGATATTAGTGACTAGTGATTGCTATTTTCTGTTATTTTGTTGTTGTTTGGTGTGTGTGTGTGTGTGTGTGTGTGTGTGTGTGTGTGTGTGTGCTTCTCCACTTTTGACTTTCTGGTCTGGAGTTATGTATTTCATGTATTTTCTTGGGTTTAGAGTAATGACATTTTCTTCTATGATTTTCTTAGAAATATTAACTGTTGCTTTGACTTGAGTTTCTTCTACTTCCTACATTCATATTATTCTTAGATTTTTCTGGATGTTTTGCCAGGGTTTTTTATATTTAACATTTTCTTTGATGGAGGTACCCATTTCTTCTATTGTGTTTTCAATGCCTGAGATTCTGTCTTCCATCTCTTGTATTCTGTTGGTGAGGCTTGCCTCTGGTCTTCCTATTTGAGTTCCTAAATTTTTCACTTCTAGATTTCCCTCAGTTTGGGTTTTCTTTACTTTACTTTCATGTTTTGAATGGTTTTCTTTATTCCCTTTTGCTGTTTGTTTGTGTATGAATAGATTTCTTTAAGAGATTTATTCATTTCTTTTTAGGAGGTCTCTATCATTTTTATGAAGGCTATTTTAAGATCTTTGTTTTATGCTTCCACTATGTTGCAATACTCAGGACCTGCTGTGGAAGGATTGCTGAGCTCTAGTGGACACCTATGGTCCTGGCTGTTAGTGATTGTGTTTTGATTTTGAGGGTCTAGACATATGATCTTAGGAAAAATTCTAATACTAGGTGCTGTTATTTGCTCTTGTATTTATCGGGTGGGTGTTTTGTTTCTTGGTTTCTGTTTTCTCTCTGGTTCTTAGGAGAGTATGTTGGCTGTCTGTTGCCCAGTGGGAAATTCTTCTTGAGTCCTGATAGGTGTGGCCACTGGGGTTCCAGGTAAAATGTGTTTTTGGGTATTGGGAGATGACATTTTAGAATGGAAATGGCCCTGGGGTTACTGCTGCAGGGGCTCATAGAAGGAAGGAAAGCAGGTGTTCCCCTAGGATCGGTTTATTCTCCTGGAAATGGGGGCCGAGTATGAGGAGAGGCCATAGCAGAAAGTCTTCTACAGGTCAGGATCTGAGACTGGTTCATTGAACTTAGGGAAACAGAGGGAGAGGTGAAGACCTGCAGCTAGTCTACTTGCCTCCCTGGTCAGAGTAGCCTGTGAGTTCCCAGGGAGTGCCTGTTGGATTTCAGGACAGATAAAAGCCATAAGTTGAATTGGAAGGGGGACATTAGGACAGAAAGATTTGTGAGATCCACTGGAGATGGATGTAGGGATGAAGGGGGGCTGCAGCAATTCTTCTTCTGCAGATCTGGGTATGAGACTTTGGGATTGGTCTGGAGGAACAGAAGAAGAGGTGAACATCTATACTCAGCGTACATGTTTTCTTGACAGGAGTGGCTTATGGGTTCCCAGGGAGTGCCTGCTGGAGTTGCAGGCTGTGATAACGATGGTTGTAGTATTGAGGGGCTCGGGCTGCGTTCCCAGCGCCTGGTTCCCGGCACAGGGCCCCTTGTTCTGTCCCACCCGGCTCCCGGTGCGTACCCGAAATAATTACACGGAAACTGTATTCATTTAAATATTGCCTGGACCATTAGCTCTAGCCTTTTATTGTCTAACTCTCACATATTTGTTTAACCCATTTCTAATAATCTGTGTGTCACCACGAGTCGTGGCTTACCGGGAAAGATTCAGCATGTGTGACCTGGTAGCTTTATGGCGGGCAGCTCTCTCTACTCTGTCCCCTTTCCAGTATCCTGTTCTCTTTCCCTGTCTATCTAAGTCCTGCCCCATCAAAAGGCCAAGGCAGTTTCTTTATTAACCAATAAAAGCAACCCAAATACAGAAGGACCCTCCTACAAATGGTTAGGAGGGGAGGTTAGAAGGGGAGGATCATGGGATCCACTAGAGATGGGGACAGTGGAGGAAGGGAGGCTGCAGCAGGTGGATCTACTGCAAAGCTGGAGATGAGATGGGGGATTGGTTTCGAAGGAGCAGAGGTAGAGGGAAAGATGTGCAGTTAACCTACCTGCTTCTCAGGCCAGTGAAAGTAGAAGCTCTTATCTCCCCACACTTCCCACATTCTCTGTGCTCCACCAATTTCCGAGCCTAAGTCTTGGTAACCAATGCTGTTCTAATGCTCCATCATTTTGACATTCCCAGGGTGTCATATAGTTGGACATAGAACCTAATATTTTTGATTAACTTCTTTCACTTAGAAATATGCATTTAAAGTTCCTCTGTGTCTCTCCATGGCTTGTTTCTTTTAAAGACTGACGACTATTCCATTTTCTGGATGTGCGCTAGCTTATCATTTGTTTCTGTGGTCTCATGCCAAAAGATCAGACTCTCGGAGTCCCAATAAATTTAGTTCAGTCACTCATCCCAACAGGCCAATTAAAGAGACAAATAATGGTGAGAAAACAGAAAGATTTAATAAATGTGGGCATGTAGTGGATAAGGGATTTAGTTACTCTAAGTTCCTCTTTAATGCATTGCCATGAACTTTAGCTTTCAATAGAGAACTGGGAGGAGCAGGAGAGCAGAATGTTCAGTGAACAAGCCTTGGAGGTTTGAGGTTAGCTTGATCATTACCTCAGCTCTTTCTCTGAGATGGTTTGAAGACACTATTTTGTGAGGGACTAACCTGGATTACCATGTTGTTTGAGGATGATCTTTTGATGGGGCAACCTGCCTATAAGGCCGTGTTCTTCCTGGAATTCAGATGAATGAAGGGTAAAGACAATGACTGGAGGCTATCAGTCCCTTTTGGAGACCTAGAATAGGACATTGTAAAAGCTTTCAGTGAGCTACATCTTATTCTTCGTGACATAAGTCTTGAAGAGGGACAAGCTAGGTTAGGTTTCACTGATAGTTATAAACTCCTTGGTTAGCTTGCCTATTGGAGAGGTGAACAGTTATCCACACAAAGAACCACAACTCTCATCTCACTGGGGATAAAAGATAGTTTATTATGAAGCCAAATATGAGTGACAATGGCTCAGCAATATATATTCCTATTACTCTATATTCTAGGTTCCAAGTCATAACACTTTCATCAAGTTTTGTCATTAATAGAAAAGATAGTAATAAGTTAAAAATCTTTTCAAATACATTTGTGTAAGCATTAAGTAGGTGGTTGTGCTGTGAAGTAAAGGATAACTACACTACAATCCACAGACCCAGAGAAGCGAGGGAGCAAGGAAGGTCCAAGAAGGGACACCTGCAGCTCACTGGGAAGGAGAAATAGAGGAGCTATCAGGGTTGGATTGGAGGTGGGTGGGCATAGGAACTGGAAGGATCAGATTGGAGGTGGGTGATGTGGAGAGAGCTGAGAGAGATGACTGGAAAAGGGGCTTTATGGAGTCAGGTAGAAGCCTAATCAAGAAAAACTTCCAAAAGTCTAGCAGGATGGCCCCAGTTAAGACTCCTGGTAGCAGTGGATGCATAACTGAATGTGCCATCCCCTGTGACAGGATTGGGGACTGCCCAGATTGTCATTGGAGAGCCTTCATCCAGTGACTGATGGAGGAAGATTCAGACACCCACAGTTGAACCTTGGAACAAACGTGGGGAGTCCTGCTGAGGAGAGGAAGGAGGGATTATAAGAGTGGATGGGGGAGGTAACTCAGCAACACTGAAGGAAAACCCACAGAAATAGCTAGCCTGGACAATGGGAACTCCCAGAGTCGGAACCAATGATCAGGGAACCTACATGGGAACGATCTAGGCCCTCTGCTTGGTCTATTGGTGGGATTTCTGGCAATGGAAACAGGACTGGCCCTGGTGCTTTGGTTGGTTCTTGGGAACCTATTCCTTATACTGGTTTGCCTTGCCCAAGCTGAATACGGGGGAGGAGTTTGGTCTTATGACAGCTTGATATGCCATGCTTTGCGGATGCCTATGGGATGCCCACCCCTTTCTGAGTAAATTTGGAGGAGGGGCGGAATGGGGGTGGGTGGAGGAGAGGAGGTGCTTGGAAGAAGTTGGAGAAGAGTAGAGAGGGGAGGCTGTGGTCAGGATGTTAAATAAATAAGTAAATTATTCCAGGACAGGCTCCAAAGCTACAGAGAAACCCTGTCTCGAAAAACCAAAAAAAAAGTAAATTAATAAAAAAGTGAGAGAGAAAAGAAGGTAGTTATAACTATGGAAAAACTGAAGAAATCTCGGCTATAGATTACAATGCGTTTGATGACACCCTTAGCCTTTTGGTTGGTAATTAACACATCCTCCTATGTTTTATCTGGTCACCATAAGATGTTGAGTTTTACCCAAAGATATGTAAGGAATGATTATTTAGGTGGCTAAAAACAATGTAAGGTAATCGTAGTTAGGCTTTGGACAAGCAGCATCCCAATGTCTCCACAGTAATCAAAGTTCTTTTATAAATTTAAAAAATTACTAAATTTTTATTTATAGATATTTGAGAATTTTGTACAATGTGTTTTAATCATATTCCCCCCAAACTCCTCATTGATACATCCTCTTCCTTACCCACCAAACTTAGTGTCTTTTTCTCAAGAAAAGAAAAAACTATAAAAGAAAAATACCAAGTCCAATTTATGCTGTCCATCTACTTGTGGCTGTTGGGCTTTCTACTGGAACGTGGATCATCTATCAGGGTCATATCCTTAGATAAAATGGATTCTGCCTCTCCCAGTAATTGTCAGTTACCAAAAGTTCAGCTAGGGGTGGGACTTCATGCCTACCTCCAAGTCCTTGATGTTTTAATCAGCTGATCAGCATTGTAGAAGGCTCAGTGGAAAGTGCAGCCTGTTTCTGGGAACTCTCGTTCATGCTGGTGACTTACTGAGAGGAATGAAAATGGGTACAGACTGAAGGCATGGTCTCTAGGCATCCATCCTGCTCCTCGCAACCCCACAGCTCAGGCGAGAAGTCACTGCTTTTCAGCACAATCCCCCAAGTATTGGTTCTATAGTTATGTACTGAAGACTGTCTTGATTGTGCCCAGGTCCTGGAAGTTTTATGCAACGCTGCTGTAAAAATTTATGTGCGTGTTTTCTACTCCTTCGAGTGGATCCCTAGGGACAAGATGGCCAGTGTATGCAGGAAACATATGTTTAGCTGTGAAGCTGGCCACGTGTCTGCCTAATTGGACCATTTGAAGCAACAGCAGTAAGTGGAAGTGTTCACTGCTGCATACCCTTTGACAGACATGAAATTATCTATCTTTGTTCTAAGTTTTGGTCACTGAACACATGTATAGTTGTAACAAAGCCTCCTTTAAATCTATCCTCACTGTACATTCCCCTTTCCCTCACCAGAATCCATTGGTTAAAGAGAAGTTCCACATAGACTTCTGTGAGGACCAATACTTTACCCAGCCCAGACAGCTGCTCAAGCTACAGAATCTACCACAATCTCTTCTCTCCAGGGTCTGACAGAAGCTGACAGGCACCCCACTCAGAACCTCCAGTGAGTCTGTCAATCCCTGACAGCCTCCCTGGTTGCCTGTATTTCTCAAGTGACATTGCCAGTCTCAGGATATAAATGGTTGCCAGTGGTAACATTCCTCCCTGTCCCTTCCCTGCCACCTGCTGGGGTATTGGGAGACAGCCTGGCTGCAGGTGCTGGTGGTAAAATCTTTTCTCTTTTTAAGAGACCTAAAGAAGGGGCTCTTACTCCTGCTTTGAAGCCTGAACTCATCAAAATCCCTGCCATATTGTTATCTGTGCGCCTCTGTCATAAACAACCCTTCTAAGACACTTCTTAACCCCAACAACCCATCTCCAACAACTCATGTTAAACAATAATCCCTCTGAAACAATTTATCCAAGACTGTTCACACACCCACTCAGACTGTAGCCATACAGTCCTTCCCATAAAAGCCTTACATGCTCATGTCTCCTCCAGGATGAAGATTTGATATTTTTAGGGACAAAAGCGAATGTACGTAGGTACCTTGCATCAACCCTTAGCTCCTGAAATTTCATCTTTTGAAGGTGATGAGAAGCCCCTAATTTGATCTTGGAAAGTTAGTGCTATCTTTATTTGCCATGTTGGGAACAATTAGCTAAAGGTTAAATACTATTACCAGGCCAGAATTGAGACAAGAGTTTTAATTAAGGTGATATATCCTAGGATTGACAGAAACAGCAGACAAATTTATTAGAGAGAATTGTGCCTCAGAGGGGAACTGGTATCTTTTGACAATACTTAAGAGGTACTACTTAGTCCTGTCCATGTGCAAGAACTGGGTGTCACTCTTCTTGTTTAATAGTCCGTTTAGAAGTACCACTCCTGCTGGCCGAGACTGATCATTTATAATGAGGCTCCTATCATGAGTCATCTGGAGTTAGGCTCTTATCTCATGCATCACTCCTGATTGTCAAGGTCGGATTGGTAAAGTATGGAGGTTTTTTGGTTTATGAACTGTGTGTCTATACTAATATTTTAGTATCTGAGGATTTTATCTCTTTGCCTCCCTTATTATTCTTATCAAGTGTTATTTTTTTCCAGAAGAGAACTTAGAGTACTAATTATGTTTGTTTTACATTCCTTTTCTGATAGTTAAAAAACAATCTGTGTTCTAACTGGCTATTGTTGAGTGTGCTGTGGCAGGAACATAGATGGAAAGTTTTGTGTCATTTCACGAAGATGTCATACTTTACTGAATACCAATAAATTGCCAAGGTAATTAGTTTTGTTGACTCCAAATTTACCCCCTGACCACGATTTCTCTTAAAAAGTGTCACTGTTGGCATTCACAACTTCTTTTATTTCTTTTCTGCTGGTGTTGTTTTTCAAGACACAGGTTTCTCTACGTAGCTTTAGAGCCTGTCCTAGAACAGGCTAGCCTCCAACTTGCAGAGATCCTCCTGCCTCTGCCTCCTGAGTGTTGGGATTAAAGGTGTGTGCCACCATTGCCTGGCAAGTTCTTTTATTCCAATGTTAATTAGTGGTATTAACTCTCAGATAACAAATTGCATTTCACACATGAATGTGTGGATGTGCATGGTACAGAATGGTTACAAAAGGGTTAAAAAGGCCACAAGTTCAAAGATGTCTTATGGAAGGTAGAGTAGAGAGCTGATACAGTTGCAGAGATTCATTGCAGCTGATTAGATATTAACAAGCATAGCAAAACAATATTATGAAAACACCTTTTACATTCAAGGAGTCTGCAACATCTGCTGGACCTCACACATAAACAATATACCTTGATGTCACTTAAGATTGTTACTAACTTAGCCTGTTCCTTTAACCTGCCTTTAAGAGAATAATGTAACAACCCACTTCACTTTGTGTTGGATTTCCCATGTAATCAACTTTGGTCACCTAAGATAATGCATAACTTTAATCTTTAATTATGTACCCTTCAATACTCCTGACCCACATGACTGGATGTGTATGTTATGGTAATACATGCTGAAGACAGCAAACAGCTTGAAACCAACCTTATAAAACAAATATGCACCATGTTGGAAGCAGCGCGGATATAGGGTGATAAGTCTGTCTGCAGTGGTTTTTGTAGTGCTGTGGTTTGTTATCTGGGTCAGTTGGAGTTAGTAAAGCTTCAGCCCTTGTAAAGCCCTGTTTAAGGAATTCTGTGATGTGTCCCTTCTTCCTCATGTAGTGCTTTTCTGTGTTGTTCAATAAATACAGAGCAAAAGCCCTGTGTGGGGGATACATAGACCAGATATAGATAAAACAGCAATCATGCAGGTGCAGGGACAAAGATTCAGACTCATACAAAAGACAGGTTCTGATAGTCCAGAAAACAACCACAAGCACAGATGACAGACAACACAGGTAGAGGACATTCAAATTTGAACTCCATGCTACTCCAAGTGCAAGTTTTTTTATTGTCTTTCTCTTAGTGGCATTGATACATTTTGGGTACTCTGAAGTTATCTTTTATGTCTTTAACTGACACATACATACTCACTTAGAAAACTGTAGAAGCAGGAAGAATCAACAATAGTCAAGGCTGATTGAAGCTGGTGTAAGACTCTATACAAAACAAGGGTATTTCAGTGGTGCTCCCTGACAGTCATGCAGTGGGGACCTTGCTGGGCTGAAGTCCTAGACATGGTAGATAGTAATCTGCCTGCCATCTGAGGATGCATGCATTAGATGTCTGATGACAGGCATCTTGATGTACTCCCTATTAGATATCTCTCCTTTTATGATCCAGGTGAGAGATTGAATCATTCTTGGTCAAGTGTGTGCAATGGCCTTATTTTCCACATATGGTTTTGATATGATCATAAGCCAGTCTTCCTGATGTACTTCAATAAGCTAATAAGAGGTACTATTTGATTTGCATGGGTAAATTACTCTGCCTATAATGATTTGTGATGGAAAGTTGGTGGTGTTGACATAGACAAACAAGATACAGAGCTACTCCATCTCTGCATTTGCACGGAAAAAGGAAAATGTAAAATGGAATCAGTTACGGCAAGGTATAAATTTGAAAGCCACAAATTTATACAGTCTGATGCAACAGAGCATAGCCTGATCTCCATACTGACCATAGATCTCACTTCTGCTCCTCCCCTCCTCTTTTGCAAATCCAATCCTCCAGCCGCATACTCAGCTCTGCAGAAGATCACATGCTATAGTCTCCCCTTCCTCTCTAATCTGCCATCTCTGACAGATTACATAGATCTTCAACTCCAGCTTTCCTTTCCCACACTAATACCACTTATCTCAAGCCACAACTCTAGCATGCATTCCCTGGGAACTTGCTGACCACTTCAGCCAGAGAAGCAGGAAGCGTAACCATGGGTCTTTATTTCACTTTTTTTTTCTCTAAATCCAATACTGTATTCTCACTTTCAAGTCTGTAGCAGATTATCTGCTGTGATCTATAGTGGCATATTATTTGTGTTTTAATCAGTAAAGCTTGCCTGAAGATCAGAGTCCATAGCAGCCATACTAGTCAGCCATAGAGGCCAGGGAGTGGTGTCACACTCCTTTATTCCCAGTGCTTGGGAGACAGAGACAGATGGATCTCTGTGAGTTTAAAGCCACCCTGGCCTACACAAGATTGAATCTGTCTAAAAGAAACAGAGCTCACACAAAGGTGATCCCAGAACTTGGGATCACACATCTTTAATCCCAGCACTGGGGAGGTGGAGACAGGAGAGATATGGCGGAGATATGATGGAGAGAGGAAAGACAGGAACTCGGTGGAGTGTGGAGAGTGAGGTTGGTGGAGAGCACTATACGATTGCTCTTTCACTCTGGAAATTTGGTAGAGGTAAAAGGTCTCTCTAGTGGTTGACTGTTTAGCTTTTCTGATCTTCAGGTTGAACCCCAATATCTGTCTCTGGGTTTTATTATTTGTGCTACAGTGGCCTCCCCTCCTCCCTTCCTCCATCTCCCGTGGATCACCCACACTTTCTCTTCTAACCTTCCTTTCTACTCACCCTGTTATCCTAACTTCCAACTCGAGTGGGCATTCCCCAGGAACCTGCCAGTCAAGCCAGCCAGAGAAGCAAGTAGGCCAGTGAAACAGGAAAATGAGCTTTAGAGCTTCACTGTCATTCCTTTCTCCCATTCCAATACCCCAGTGCCATCCCTAGTTCTGTGCAGACTACCTGTTGTGGTCTGCTTACACTATCTGCCCTCATTCCTCAGGGACTAAGCAGATCCTGGTAGAACACCCTGCTTTCCTTCCTCCTATTACCTCCCCTCTTCTTACTATATCCTCATTCCTAAGTGTTAGCCATCAAAACCTGGAAACACTTTTTACTGGGAACCACCAGTGGCTACACCTGGAAGCGTACCATAAGAATTCCCTACTAGGCAGCATACAGATACTTCACTCTCCTCAGAACCAGAGAGGACAACAGAAACCAGGAACAAAACATTCACCAAACAAAGACAAAAACAGATATCAGTACTGAAAGACCCTCAAAGTGGTCTTGTCGCCGAGGAGCCCCAGGCTCAATAACCAGGCCGTCAGATGCAAAAGCACGAGGTTTATTTTCACGGTTGTGCAAGTGGATGCCCAGCTTCGGGATAGCCAAGCACCCCGAGTATCCATGCAAGCAAGTTTTTATAGACAAAATCACAAGTTTTACATAAATTATAATATGGGATACGGGTACAGTTGGGATTGGTCTAGATATTCAACCCAGAACAAAATTAACATAGTCCAGCCTGTTTCCAAAAAATTTAGGTATGTGACATTGCACATGACATCCTGGCATCCTGCTTTTTCCATTGTGGTTTAGTTTGCAGATTGGTAATCATTCACTGTGAACGGTTCTGATAATCATCTGCTTAGAAGATTGTGACCGGTTCTGATAATTGCTAGCCTTCCTGCCCTGTTGGGTTTGGGGGGAGGAAGAATCTGCTAGAGTGCAACAATTAAACCTGTTTACCATGCTTTGTAGTTTCCCATTACCCGACTCATCCAGTTCGTTATGAAAAATCGGTTGGGGTCTTTCATCCCCCCCTTTTTCTTGTGCACGGTTTTAATCTTAAAACTGTCTGGTTAAACATTGAACTCCTTTTGTTTTAGGATATGGTATTGCTGGGTAAGGACCAATGTTTGGACTGTGGATAGCCTATCTTTTATGAATTGTATAATCTCTTTTTAAGCTGTTTCATTGATTTTTTTGATGGACCCAGAGTTATCTTTATAAAAACAACATTTTTTCCCCAGAGCAACACAGAGCCCACCTTCCCGGAGGAAGAGTAAGTCTAATCCTCTCTGGTTTTGTAACACCATCTCACTGAGGGAAGTGATTTTTCCAGCAAAGTTATAGCCCCTTCCAGGGTTTTAATAGAGGGCTAGAGTAAGGATCGCTGGCTCCCTTTTAGCTCTACCCCTGTGCCCATAGAGGTTTAGGATTGTTTCTTCAGGGTGGTATAGGATTCTAGGCATGACCTGAGTCAGGACACAGAAGTCCTCCATCTGGTTGAGGATGGATGCTGAAACACAAGGAGGTGGGCCCATACCACAGGCCCACCGTTTATCTAAACCGGGAACCAAGTACCTGGTGTCAGGAGTCTCAGGGCTCTTAAGAGTCTTATTACATCAGCCTATGATTAATCCCCCGAACACAAGCCTCCTGACTGGTGGTGTTGTCAACAGTCCCAGATACTGCAATTTGGGTAGTTCAGGAGCTCGCTTCACGTGGGAGGCATGGATTCAGGCAGAGATGCATACTTCTTTCAGTTGTTCTCAGATCTGGTGTCTCACTCCTTCAAGGGCCTTTAGGTGGACAAATAAAGGTCTAGAAAGAATAGCATCAGGATTATACATTCCACCTGACTTAGTGAGCGGTGGCGGTACCTACATAGGGGTGAGTTTAAATCGCCCTAGGGGTGCTTCAAACCCGGAATAGGGCAAAGGGAAGGAGGGCTGTTCAGTCATTCCCGCAGGTCTCTAGGGCCAATTGTCAAGGTTTTTTTTTTTTAAGGTTTTATTCATCCTTTCTACCTGACCTGGCTCTGGGGTCAGTAAGCACAATGTAATTTTCAATTGATCCCCAGTTGGGTGGCCAGTCCCTGACTTTACCTGGGCAACAAAGGCAGGTCCATTATTAAACCTTGGGTATCCTGAACCTTGGGAAGATTTTTTTTATGATCTTTTTAGCCACCACATTGGCTGTCTCAGTCCTAGTAGGAAAAGCTTCTACCTAGCCTGAAAAAGTATCTATAAAAACTAATAAGTACTTGTTAGCATATCTGGCAGTCTTAATTTCTGTAAAATCTACCTCCTAGTAGGTCCCAGGCTGGTCACCCCTGAGCCTCTTCCCAGGAGTATATATGGAGTGTCCTGCAGTAGTCATAGCACAGTCCTTGCAGCTTTTGACTACTTTTTCTGCCAAGTCAGAGAGTCCCAAACATATTAGTCGAAGGACCTAACCACATCTTTTACTTTCTTGGCCCCCAAGTGGGTCAGGTAATGTAAGTTGGTAACATTTGTGCCCTTCTTTTTGTGGGAAGAATCTGCTGGAGTGCAACAATTAAACCTGTTTACCATGCTTTGTAGTTTCCCATTACCCGACTCATCCAGTTTGTTATGAAAAATCGGTTGGGGTCTTTCAAGTACCTAGAATTACAATCTATCTAAACCAAAAGCATAGATGCCAGTGCAAAAAACACAAATAACAACAGTCAGGATAATATGTCAGCAACAGTACCACAGTAGGCTCTGAAAGTTGTAGCACAGCTGCAGCACAAGACAAAGACCTTAAAATACCATTTATGAATATGATAGAGGGCCTTAAGAGGGACATGGATAAAGCCCTTAAAGAAATCTATGAAAACACAAACAATTAGTTGAAGGAAATGAAGAAAACCATTCCAGACTTGTAGTAGAGTGAGCAAAGGAAACTGAAACAGACGGAAATCTAGAAATGACAACTTAAAAACTTGAGCAGGAGCCTCAGAAGCAACTCTTACTATCATAGACTATGAAACATGGAAGAGAGAATCTCAGTAATTGAAGACACAATAGAAGAAATGGCTATCTTGGTCAAAGAAAATGTTAAATCTATAAAGCTTCTGGGACATAATATCCAAGAAATGGAAAATAATTAGAAGAGCAAATCTAAGAATAATAGGAATACAGGAAGCAGAAGAAACTCAAGTCAAAGGCACAGTTAATATTTTTTAACAAAATCATAGAAAACAATTTCCTTAACCTAAAGAAGGAGATGCCTATCAAAGTACAAGAAGCATACAAAACACCGAATAGACTGGACCTGAAAAGAAAGTCCCCCTGTCATATAATAATCAAAACAATAATCATACAGAACAAAGAAAGAATATTAAAAGCTGCAAGGGAAAAGACCAAGTGACATATAAAGGCAAACTTATTAGAATTACAGCTGACTTCTTAGTGGATACTCTAAAAGCCTAGACAGATGTGTGCAGACTCTAAGGAACCATAGATGTCAACATAGACTACCATACCCAGCAAAACTTTCAATCACCTTAGATGAGGAAATCAGACATTCCATGAGAAAAACAAATTTAAGCAATATCTATCTATAAATACAGCTCTACAGAAAGTGCAGAAGGAAAACTTCAACCCAAAAAGATTGACTACATGCAAGAAAACAAAAAGAATAAGTAGTCCCAGACAAGCAAATCAAAAGAAGGGAACACACACACACACACACACACACACACACACACACACACACACCCTAACACATTCACCACATCCACCACCCCAACAACAATGACAGGAAAAAACAGGAATCAACAAATGCCACTCATTGCTATTTACCAAGACTGACAGAATAGATGGGAAAACAGGACCCATCTTTTTACTGCATCCAAAAAACATATCACAATATAACCTCAGGTTAAAAGCATAGAAAAAGATATTCTAAGAAAATGCTTAAGGATCAGGCTGATGTAGTCATTTTAATATCTGACAAAATAAACTTCAGTCCAAAACTTATCTGAAGAGATAGGGAAGGACACTGCATACTCATCAAAGGAAAAATCCTCCAAGAGCACATTGAAATTCCTAACATCTATTCACCAAACACAAAGGCACCCAAGTTTGTAAAAGAAATGCTATTATAGCTTAAATAATATATTGACCCTCACACAATGATAACCTTCAGTACCCTACTTTTGCTAATAGACTTCTGTCTAGACAGAAAGTAAACAGAAATGCTGCAACAAACAGATGTTATAAGTTGAAGGGACCTAACAGATATTTACAGAAAATTTCACCAAAACACAAAAGAATATACCATATTCTTAGCACTTCATAGAATTTTCTCTAACACTGATCACTCGCTTTGACACAAAACAATCAACAAACACAAGAAAATTGAAATAACACCCTGCATCCCATCTGACCACCACATATTAAAGCTGAATATCAATAACAACAGAAAGCTTACAAACTCATGGAAACTGAACGACTCTCTACTTTGTGAAAAAATGGGTCAAGACAGAAATTCAGAAAGAAATGAAATAGTTTATAGAGTTTAATGAAAATGAATACACAACATACCTAAACTTGTGATACATAATAAGGGAAATTCTAAGAGGTAAGTTCATAGCACTAAGATCCTACATTTAAGAAAGTGGAGAGATCTCATATTAGTAATGAAACAGCATGCCTGAAAGCTCTGGAACAAAAAAAATCATACCCAAAAAGGGTGGACAGTAAGGAATAAATTCCAGGCTGAAATCAGTAAAACAGAAACAAGCACACACAATTTACAAACACTCAATGAAATAAAGAGTTGGTTCTTTAAGAAAATCAGTAAGATTGTGAAACCCCTATCCACATTAATTAAAGGTGGAGAGTGTCTATCTGAGTTAACAAAACAAAATTATAAATGAGAAAGGGAAAATAACAATAGACACAGAAATTCAGAGAACCATAAGAACATCCATCAAAATGGGCAGCTGCATGTAGAAGAATCCAAATAGATTCATACTTACCACCCTGCACAAACTCAAGTCCAACTGGACCAACGACCTCAACATAAAACCAGATACACTGAACCTGGTAAAAGAGAAAGTAGGGGAATAGCTTTGAACTCTTTGACAAAGGAGAAAACTTTCTGAACAGAACACCTTTAGTATAAGCACTAAGAACAACAATCAATAAAAGGGACCTCATGAAACTGAAACACTTCTGCACAGCAAAGGATGCCATTATTTGGATAGAGCCAAAGCCTATAGAATGGAAAAAGATTTTTGTCACATATATATATGATAGAGGACTAATAGCCAAAAATTTTATATTTATTTCTGTATCTATCTACCTACCTACCTATTTATCTACCTATTATAAACTGGACAGCAAGGAAACAAACAACCAATTAAAAAGTGGGATACAGGCATGGACTGATGGCTCAGAGGTTAAAAGCCCTGGCTGCTTTTCCAGAGGTCCTGAGTTCAATTCCCAGCAACCACATGGTGGCTTTACAACCATCTGTAATGAGATGTGGTGCCCTCTTCTGGCATGCAGGCAGAACACTGTATACATAATAAGTGAATATGTTTTTTTTTTTTAAAATGGGGCTACAGAACTAAATAGGGAATTCTCAATAGAAGAAATTCAAATGGCTGAGAAACACTTAAAAGAAATGTTTAACATCCGTAGTCTTCAGAACTGCTCTGAGATTTCATCTTATACCCATCAGTATGGCCAAGCTGTCACTTGCTTTATTGATAATGGCCAAGATCAATAAAGCAAGTGACAGGTCATGCTGGCAAGGATGTGGAACAAGGCAAACATTTATCCATTGCTGGTGGGAGTGCAAGTTTATATAGCCACTATGAAAGTCAGTGTGGTGGTTTCTCAGTAAGACAGGAATTGATCTACCTCAAGACCCAGCTATATCTCTCTTAGGCATGTACCTAAAGGATGCTACAGCTTACCACAGATATTTTCTTGACCATGTTCATTGCTACTCTATTCATAATAGCCAGAAATCAGAAACAATCTAGATGAACTTCAGCAGATGAATGGGTAAATAAAATGTGCTACATTTAAGCCTTGGAATATTGCTTATCCTTTAAAAAATTCAAAGGTTAATGGACAGAACTAGAAAAAAATCATCCTGAGTGAGGTAACAGGCCCAGAAAGACAAATATATATTTGTTTTTATGTGGATATCAATGGTAACCAAGCTACAATCTGTAGAACCACAGTAGTTAGGTACAGAGTACGGGAGTAGAGGGAGGCAGATATATATCTCTAGGAAAAAATCAGGAAAAATAGTTACAGATAGATGAAGAGGACACTGGAGTGGGAGGAGCAAGTGATGAACAGGAGGGAAAGGGAAGGAATACAAGGAGAGATAGCTAAAATTTAGGGTCATTTGAGCACTATTATTAAAAATCTTAGAAAGTAGAAACTTCAACATATCTTATACATATTTGATATATAATGCAGTAGAAGGTTTACTCTCATAAGAGTCTTCCTGCAATACATCTGTCATTGATGATGAGTTCCTATAGTACAGTGTTCTGTTAACTTTTATACCTAGCAGGCAGATGCTGGCTGCCCTTTTCCAAATGGTGTTTTCTCTTTAGGTGTGTGTGTGTGTGTGTGTGTGTGTGTGTGTGTGTGTGTGTGTGTGTTGGGGGGCAGCAGTCCTGAGAACTCAGCTCACTGAAGTGTCCAAAGGTGATGATGTATATGTTTTAAGCAACTTTCACCTCAAAATAGATAAGAGATAGTTTATTCTGGACCCAAGTATGAGTGACCATGGTTTGGGTTAGGTTAAATTGCATGCTCCAGTGAGGTAGCAATCTCATAAACTTTCTATTGCAACACAACAAGGAAAAGTTGTAGATCAGACACCTTTACAATCAATACATTAGTGGGCACATCGCAGAGGTGAGTTATATGGACACACTCACTCACACACACATGCACACACACACACAGAGAAAGAGAGAGAGAGAACTCGAGCTCAGCTATCAGCCTGAGATGCTATTTGACAGCATTCTTAGTCCTTTGATTAGTAGAGACTAGGGTTTTGTTAAGATAATACATTCTAAAGGTTTTTGTCTGTTTATCAGGATGTTGAGTCCAGCTAGTCACAGGATGCTAGGTCAGACACAGAGGGGATCAAGATATGGCATTTAAATTGCCCTTTAGCTTGATGGTGTCAAGTGCCCATCTTTCTGTTTCACCTTAAGAAAAAAAAACAGTTGGTCACCCTACACTCTATGGTCACTGCTAGCTTTATATCAGTTACTTCCATTTCTGTGGAAAGATGTTAATGCCATGTTAAGGTTTACCCTTCCCAAAGCCTACCACCTTCCCAAAGAAAAACTGGGACATAAAAGTTAGTAAAGGCAACGAGTTTTATCACAGTTTGGGCAAATAGAAGTGATCTCTTAATCTCTGTTTCTCCCATTGCCTACAGTAGCATAATAACATACAGAGAAGATAAAACAAAAGCCAGGAAAGTAGATGTAGTAGAAAGAGAGTCTATTGGATCCTTGCCAGAAAGCCCGACTCTCTCCACAATACTGGCTGACTCTATTTTCAGCTTGGGGTGTCTGTCACACTACCACAGTTTCCCCCTTTCTTGTCCATTGCTCAGTTTTGAGAGATTTGGGAATTGTGCTAAAGCTGACCTGGTATAAAAGTTGCTGAAATGTGCCTGTGTCTGGAAGAAATATCACAAGGGGAAGACATGTAGGAGCCAAAGCAGTATTGTAAGCTAGAAGGCCTTTCCTTTATAACCTTCAGCTTTAGTTACTGTCAGAAGGCAGGCACAGCTGAATCCAAATCGTGTTGATTTTTCTGTAATCCAGGCTGGCCTTGAACTCAAGATTCTCTGGACTTCCTTGCCACCATGTCTGCCGTGATTGCCTCTTGGTTCTGAAAATTTCTTCTTTGTTTCTCTACAAATTTGAAGACACTGGTCAACTAACCCATGGTTTAGTCTAAATTGTCCCCACTGTGAAGGTAATTTTTTCCTGATCTAATCTCATGTTGGAAGGAAGTGGCAGGTAGGGAGGCAGTGCCAACCAAAAGTTATTGGTAAGTTTAAAAACAAGACCTCCTAGGTAGAGATTATCTGTGTATTCTTATAATTTGTAGAATACTGAGTTTCAGAAGTGGAATATTTCCCAGACATTTCCAATCTTGGTCAAGTTTTTTTTTGTGTGTGTCCAGATGCATTTATAAATTTCTTTTAAAGGGTTCAGGGAGGAAGAATCTTCCACCAACTGTGTAACGATATACTAACAATGGGCACATAGTTATTTAAATTAAGTATAGGTTTCATTTCCAGTTATAAAAAAGTAAAATGAGTAAACTTTACATTTTGTATATAGGACTTTTATGATGTACAAAGCACTGTAAAGAAATCAAAGAGCCAAGTGAACATGCTTATTGATTGAAAAAATACTAAGTAAATTATCCTTCATTGACATACAGGATAGGTGAAGTTTCTATCAAAATTATTTTAATTATATATGATATTATGTTAAAACTCATATAGAAAACTGTGGATCCTAAACTAAAACGATCCTTTTTAGTGTTTTTTTTTTTTTCCAAGGCAGAGTTTCTCTGTGTAGCCCTGGCTGTCTTGGAACTTGTTTTATAGACCAGGCTGGTCTAGAACTTAGAAATCCTCCTGCCTAAGGCACCTAAATGGTCTAACAAAAAGCTGAACGGTCAATAGCTAGGCAGGAGAGGGGTAGGCAGAGCTTGCGGGCAGAGAGGATACATAGGAGGAGAAACCTGGAAAAGAAAGAAAAAGAGAAGAAGAGAATGAGAAAGAGGGGGACATATCCAGGCCCAGAAGCCAGGTAGCCACCAGGCAGCCAGACATAGAGACAGCAAGAAAGTAAGGCATGCAGAAAGAAAGCAAGAAAGGTAAAAACCCCTGAGTCAAAAGCTAGATAAAGAAACAAGTTTAAGTTAAAAGAGCTATCCAGAAATGAGCCTAAGCTAGACTGAGCATTCATAACTAATAATATATTTCCATGTCATGATTTGGGAGCTGGTTGATGGCCTAAAAGTAAAACCTGGTACAGATTTATGCTTAGCCAACTACCCTTTATAAGATGAATGGACACATGATAGGTAGGGAGGAAAGTTCTACAAACAACATCGAGGACCAATATCTACAACGCAAAACAACACGAAACAAACCATCCACCCAGAAAACGGGCAAAATACTGAAGAACTATTTTATGAAAAGATATATAAATAGAGATTCACAGGAAAAGATGGCCAATGTTGCCAGTAATTATGGCCAAATAAATGGGAACAAGACAGCCCTACATGTGTACTAGTGTAATTAAAATAGGGCCATGACTGTACTGAATGCTGATGAAGATATAGTCTCTTGTTCTTGTGAAGTAATACAGTGACTCTAGTACAGATGTTAGTTTCTGAACAAAACAAACAAATGAACAACCCACATATCAAGCTGTAGTCCTTTGCAAGAGCAATATGTATTCTTAGTGACTGAGCCATCTCTCAAGTCCAGCTAGTCATCTTATTTGGAATTGCTACTGATCTTTGGTTGTGATGGGGTCTGCTAGCTATTAAGCAAATTACAATATAGAATATAAAAAGGTAATTTTTGCGCACAACTAAGAAAATTTGAAAAGGCAGCTGTGTCTTACATGTGATTCTTAGGGGAGTTGTTGTGAGAGGTAGCCAGAGCCTCCCAAGACAAGCATCATTTTCCCAGAGTCCTGTCCTGCCTTTGATCCTCTTAGAAATCTCATAATCTTTCTATTAAACTTCCTCAGTGTCCCAGAACTTCCCATTTTAATCTTATCATTCTCTTTAATCCTAACATATGTTTTTGCTTTGACAACACTATTTTATAATCACATACCACAGTATTATGGGTTCAAGTTTTTCCTTCTTAATAGTGGTATACTATTTGTGTTTTAATAAATAAACCTTACCCAAAGGTCAGAGGGCAAAGCAGCCACACTGGTAAGTCATACAAGTCAGGCAGTGGCGACACACATCTTTAATCCCAGGACTTGGAAGACAAAGGCAGATGGCTCTCTGTGAGTTCAAGGCTACCATGGACTATACAAACTCAATCCAGAAACAGATCCAGGTGGTGGTGGTTCTCATCTTTAATCCCAGTGTTTGAGAGTCTCATACTTTTAATCCCAGCACTAGGGAGTTGGAGACAGGAGTGATATGGCTGGGTGGAGAGAAGAATATAAAGGGGAAGAGACAGGAACTCAGTGAAGTGTCGAGCCTGAAGATTTGTGGAAACAGGATCTTGCCCTCAGTCTGAAGATTTGGTAGAGATTGAAGTTCTCTCTAGTGGTTGGCTGCTTTGCTTTTCTGATCTTCAACTTGAACTCCACTATCTATCTCTGTTTTTTATTATTCATGCTACAATACTTTTATGTATATTTTCCCTTAATTTCTTTTTCTTGTTGTTACCCTACTGTTTATGAGGTGGTATCTTGTGGTGATTTATAGTATACATATGTGATCCCAACAACTCTACCAGGGAACTCCTACAGCTGATACACAACTTCAGTCAAGTGACTGGATAGAAGAATAACTAAAAAAATATCAGTTGTCCTTCTACATACAGATAATAAAGGCACTGTAAAAGAAATCAGATAATCAACACCCTTTACAATAGCCTCTAATAATGAAAAATATCTTGGTGTAACTCTCACCAAGCAAGTGAAAGACTTGTATGACAAGAACGTCAAGTCTTTGAAGAAAGAAACTGCAGAATAAATTTGAAGATGGAAAGGTCTCCCATGATCTCGGATAGGTAGGATCAGCATAATAAAATGGCAATTTTACCAAAAGCAATTTACAGATTCAATGCAATCTCCATCAAAATCCCAACACAATACTTTACAGAGTTTGAAAGAATAATATTCAACTTCATATGGAGAAACAAACAAAAAATCCTGGATAGCTAAAACAATCTTGTATATTAAAAGAACCTCAAAGGTATCACTATCCCTGATTTCTAGCTCTACTACAGAGCTGTGGTAATAAATATTGCATGGTATTGACCTAAAAACAGACAGGTGGATCAATGGAATCAAATCAAAGACTCAGACATTAATCTACCCACCTATGGGCACATGATTTTCTACAAAGAAGCTAAAATTATGCAATGGAAAAAATAAAGCATCTTCAACAAATGGTGCAGGTCTAACTGGATGTTGGCATGAAGAATGCAAATAGATCCCTATCTATCACTCTGGTCAAAAGTCAAGTCCATGTGAATTTAAGACCTCAACATAAACCCGACACACTGACCCTGACTGAAGAGAACGTCGGAAATAATCTCAAATGCATTGGCATAGGAGACAACTTCCTGGACAGAACACCAATAACATAGGCACTAAGATCGACAATTAACAAATAGGACCTCATGAAATTGAAAAGTTTCTGTAAGACAAAGGACACTGTCAATAGGGCAAAATGACAGCCTACAGGATGTGAAAAGATCTTCACCAACCCTACATCCAACAGAGGGCTGATTTCAAAAACATAAATGTCTCAATAAGCCAGAAATCAAGAAACCAAATAATCCAGTTTAAAAAATGGGGTACAGATCTAATCAGATCATTCTCAACAGAAGAATCTCAAATGGCCGAGAAACACTTAAGGAGATGTTCATCATCCTTTGGTGTGGAATTTTATTTTAAGGGTGTGAAGGTGTGTTACATTT
Organism: Ondatra zibethicus; assembly: GCA_004026605.1. NCBI lineage: Eukaryota > Metazoa > Chordata > Mammalia > Rodentia > Cricetidae > Ondatra > Ondatra zibethicus. The sequence goes on along the minus strand of PVIU01012796.1, from coordinate 24,722 downwards.
GTTTCTGCTACCTTTGTTAATGATGCAAAGATGTGTTGCCTTCTTTTATGCTGCATTTAAGTCAGTAAAGTTGTGTTACTTTGCCTGCTTTAAACACCTGATTAGTCTAATAAAGAGCTGAACAGCCAATAGATAGGCAGGAGAGAGAGAAGTGTATGGAGCTGGAGGGCAAAGAGAATAAATAGGAGAATTTTAGAGATGAGAGTGAAGAGCGAGAAAAGGAGACGGAGAGAAGGGCTCCTAGCTAAACTCTTAGGTTTAACTAGGGGTTAATAATATCAAACATTTTTAAGTGATTGATTAATTTTAAATTATGTAGAGAAATAGCTATTAAAATTTTTTGTCCCAGATGCAGAGACTCATAGCCAAACATTAGGCAAAGCTTGGGGAATCCTGCTGAAGAGAGGGAGGAAAGACTGTAGGAGCCAGAGGCCCAAGTAAACCCACAGAATCAACTAACCTGGGCTCACAGGGGCTCACAGAGACTGAACTGACTGTCAGAAAGCCTGAATGGGACTGGCCCTCTGCATATATATGACAGCTGTGTAGCTTGGTCTTCTTGTGGGACTCCTAACAATGAGAGCAGGAGCTGTCTATGACTCTTGCTGGCTCTTGGGATCCTATTCCTCATATAGGGTTGCCTTGTCCAGCTTTAATTCAAGGGCAGGTGCTTAGTCTTCCTGAAACTTGATATGCCATGTTCTGTTGATATCTATGGGATGCCTGAAAAGAAACAAACGAGTCGGGTAGTGGGGGGCATAGGGAGGTGGTGCGGAGGGACTGGGAGAAGTGGATGGAGAAAAAACCGTGATTGAGATGTAAAATAAAAAGTAAATAAATAAAAAGGAAGCACTGTTCATTTTGTATCACTAATTGGTAATAAATTCATTATGTGAAAAAAGTGTCTAGTTTATTGGATTACTGTCTTAATTACTGATGTTATAGATGCTCGGAACTAGAGTCCTATTAATAGCTGATTTGGAAATCATTTCCTTTGCTTGGGGTGACATTATAATGTACTTTCTTTATGGTATGTTTTGGAGCACAAAAGTTGTTAAATATGAAGTCCATTTTACCTGTGATAACTTTCATGAAGTCTACTGTACCTTGTGTGTTGACTTTGATAAAATCTATGCTGCCTGTGTTTTCTTTTATCCTTTGTACTCATACATAATCAAGCAAGGTCATTTTGGTCCTGGGACGGTGTGCTGTCTAATCCACTTTGGTCTTGGGAAGGTGTGATGTCTAATATTGGTTGCCAACTTGACTATATGTAGAATCAACTAAATCATCACATCTGAGGGGGGTTTTCCTGATTGGATAATTATGATGCAGCCTAAATCTCAGCTGTGATCTTTTGATGGCAGTCCACATAAAAGGAGATAGAAGGAAATTTTTGTTTTCTGCCTTCTTGCCTGCTTCCCTCAGTTTTGCTGGCCTATTCATCCTGCTTCTGATGCATTCCTTTGCTGGTGTTGGAGTTCCAGTATAGACTTGAAAACCAACTAAGACATCTAGCATTACATACTGGATAACCAACAGACTCTTGGCTTTACTGTCCCAAGACAGTCATTGTGGGACTATCCAAAACACAGCCTATAATCCACTCTAATAAATTTCCATGTAATATATACTTAATATAATATATAAAGGAGATTTATATGTATACATACATACATATTTCATAGGAATATCTGTTCCTTTAGAGAACCCTGATTAATACAGAAGGGATCCAAATCCATCATTTTGAATGTGAATATCCTGTGTTCCAATCTCTGTTGTTGAAAGAGTATTTTCCCTCACTGAATTATTTTGACATCCTTGCATCCTTGTCAAAAATGATACAACATTGGGAATTGATTGATACAGGAAATAGATTAGAGGTTACGAGGGTTTACAGAAGTAGTAGAGACAGTAAGTTAATATAATTACCGAATGATAACACTCTCGGCTTATTGGTGGTGATGGAAACAGTGCATGTCTTGACTTTGTCAGCATCATATTTCCTGGTTGTGATAATACAGTTTGATTTTGCACATCACTGAACCTGGAATGATAAACTAAAGAATATTTGTGCATGGGCTCTATCTATATTGCTTCTTACAACTCTATGTAATATAAAATTATCTCAAAAACTTCAAGTAAAAATTATATATCGTGAGGCCTCCTTCAGGGATTAGTTAGAAGGCTCCTGGGAGTGAGCTCTTCACGAAGGAACTGATGGACCACATGTTGTGACCACTCAAAGGAGGAACTGTGACGTCCCAGAGGTGGTCCTCCTAGTCTCCCTGTTCCCATCTCTTGTGACAAGTGATGCTTCGAAGTCTAGGTCAGAGCACAAGTTGCTACTTGATAAGCAAAGTTAGGGTTGCTATGGGATCACTGAAATATCTTCACATTTTGATTTCAAAATAAAATAGGACTCCATTTTAAGAACTCAAAGTGAAAATTTAAACAGTACAATTAAGATACTGTAGGGTCTGTTATTAACACATTATCTGTTAACCAGGTGGGTAACGGCATGTTACATACAGTAAGGTTGTTGGAAATTATTGAAAATTCATGACATGGCCCTATTCATGATGCTTCCACAAACTGGCCAGGAATCAGTTATACATCAGAGCCCTAGAAGTTATATATCATAGCCCTAGAAGTTATATATCAGAGCCCTAGAAGAAGTTGCATCCAGCATATAATGACAGAGGAAGTATGCATGTTTTACTACACAACTTCTAGTATGTCATGGGAATGTTCTTTATTTCTAAGTCTTTATCTTTTTACCTGCATGCAGAGCACTATCTTCCTTTCTATGTACCCACTGTATTTCTCACTTTGTGGATTTAATTTTCTTTGTGAATCCATTTCCTGTTTAAGGGCGGTTAAACACACAGAACTCATTTGTAACTTAGTGTAACCTTCCCTTTGTGTGAAAAGGCTGTTTTCACAGAGCAGTGTTTTGAAAGGCTTTCTTTTATCATCTCTCAGTTCCCTTACACTCCTGCTATCCTAAAATCAAACATTGAGAGTGGATCCTGGTTTTTTTTTTTTTTGCATTTGTTTGTTTGTTTTTCAAATTTTATTCCAGGAATTATAATTAGTTATGTGGGAAAAAGTAACATGAGATCTTTAGAAGATTCTGTACTATATGACTAAATATGAATCTTAGTGAAGGAAGTCAGCAAGAAAGATTAATAAAAAGTGAAGGAAGACTATGTGGAAGTTAATCCTTTCTCTTTCTTTTATCAGAAAAATAACTAAAAAGGGAAAATTGTAATGCGGGACAATCTTCATCTGTAATTATAGTGGACTTTCTAAAAAATGTGGGACCAATAATAGCATGAAAATCACAAATGTGGAATTTAATGAAGTTTTATTTTATCTACTTTTAAATTTACATAAGAAGCAAGGACAAGACTGTTGAAAAAGGATTCATGGTTGTAATCACATCATCAACGATTAGTGGAACATGGCACAGTAAAACAGGCAGGAGTTAACACAGAAACGCAAGGCTAGCCACACTGGAAGTCAGTCTAATTTGAATTTTGTATTTGGCAGATGAAAATTAAGGTGCTGTTTCTAGGGAAACCTTGGGAATTGCCTGTGAGGACTTCAACTCTGTAATACATTCTTTTCTTTTTAGTATATTTGTTTATACAGTGGGTGGTTTGAACCTAATTGGCCCCCATAAGCTCATAAGGAGTGGCACTATTAGGAGGTGTGGCCTTGTTAGAATAGGTATGGAATTCTTGGAAGAAGTGTGTCATTGTGGGGGTGGGATCTGAGGTCTCATGTATGCTCAAGTCATGCCCCATGTCCCAGTTCACGTCAAGTTGCCTGCAGATCAAGATGCAGGACTCTCCGTTCCTTCTCCCGTAATATGTCTGCCTGCATGCTACCATGTCCCACCGTAATGATAATGGACTAAACCGCTGAAACCATAAGACACCAAATTTAATGTTTTTCTTTAAAAGAAAGGAAGTTGTATCTTCACAGTAATAGAAACCCTAACTAAGGAATATGACTTACCTTTAACATGTCATTAATAAGACCAGTTCCTTGGGGCTAGGAAGCCTTACTGGCACATCCCATGGAGCCATGCTAAGTGTTCCTGATGTTAAGCATGGTGGTATTCTTTAGTTTCTGGATTGCATATCCCCAATCAACCACAGCATTCAAGGAAGGCTCTGGCAACTGTGACTTTGGCCTCCAGGCAAAGCTCTTAGGCTGGATCTGCCTCTTTTGTTTATTTAGTCTGCTGGGTCTGACAGGAGCAAGCCACAAAAAATAAAAAATTAAGCAGATTCTAGGTGTAAAGAATATAAGGGCATGAACACAAAAGTAGACCACATATTAAAAAGAGAGATCAACAAAAGAAACAAAAATGATATCATTAACGTGTTTAAAGATTCAATAAATACAGTTAATTAACATGGCATGGAAAGGAGCAAGAACCAAACAACAAAATTTTCCTTGAAATTTGTCTCAGGGCTCCATTTTACTTCTGAAATTAAATTCTGGGCTAGAACCATAAAGAAAGTAAGAGCAAAGATCATTTGAAAATAAAACACAACAATTTCCACATTCACTTAGAAAGGAAAAGGAAAAGTTAGCACCCTTGGGAAAAGGCTGGGAATTGGTGGAAGGCCAGAATCCTGCACTGATGCAATGCAGAGGTCTCCTTCTGGGGTTGGAATAAGAAACATGCTCCTGTCCACAGCTCCCTACAGGGACAAGGCAGAGGTTGGCTTTTTGTTTTTTCATCTTCTGTTTTATTATAGAAATATGAGCACAACAGTCTTCCTTTGTAAATCATATAAAGCAGAAAACAGAGAAATAAGTATAGGGGATTAAAAATAATCCTATTAATCCAGGTTACAAAACCTAGAGAAAAACCTTATAAAAAGTTAAGATTAAACATATTTTTATCTTAAATAAGCATATGAAAATATCCAGCATCCTTTGTTATCGGGGAAATACAAATCAAAACTGCGAAGAGATTCCACCTTACTATCGTCAAGAAAAACAAAGAGCTGGGAGAGAGAGTGTTTCATGACTTTTCCTGGAGAGACATGAGTAAACATCTGTTCACCCTAGATAGGGTACTGAAGACAGAACAAAAGAGGGATGAATTTGTTGGCGTTACAGGAGGATGGACATGTGATTATTACAGAAGCTTGGTTACTCAAAGTCAAGTGCACCATTGGAAAAGCTCACTGCAGCATGAGCGACAACTTAGAAAAGCTATGTCCACTCAGCTCCTGCCCCAGCTGCAGACAGTTCCACTAAAAGATCACTCTACCTTCTTAATGTTCACTGCTTTTATACCCGTAGGGAGGGTCCTTGTGAATGCTGTAACTTTCAAGTGTTTCCCGAGTCTTGTAAGTGTCTAACATCTTGAGTCCCTCCTCCAATCAGGACTGAATATATCAGTTCAGAAGACATAGCTATAGCTATGTTTTCAACCACGCTCACAAAAGCCTCAAGAAATACCTGGGAAAAATGTAAGTAGGGAAGTGTGAGACCTCTATAATGAAAACTTTGCAACACTGAAGAAGAAGGCAGGAAGGTGGTAGAAGATGGGAGGGCCTCTGATAGTTGTCTTAAAAGTTTTTGCCTTTAAGACTCCCTTTCAGGGTTCAATTAACCATGCCACAAATAGCTAATGGGGGCTAAAATCTGAGGGTAAAGAGCTGAGCGGTAAGAAATGCACCCACAACAGGTTTCATCTATCCATGTTTCTTTCTTCTACTTCTTTCTCATTTCTATCAATTCTCCCTTGCTCTCTCTTATTCTTCTTATTCTCTGTTCTACCCATTACAAATGTTCCCAGTAATATATACAATATATACCCTTAAAACCAGCAATTCCCCAGCCCTAGTAGGTACCAGGGCATGAATTCTTTTGCCCCATAGAAAATCAGATAAAGGTTTGCATGCGTGCACCCCCCCCCCAGAGATCCATGGGAGTGGCCAGTACACGTCCAGTGAACTCCTTAATGGAGAAAGTTAGTTAAGAAAAGAATTCAATCATCATGGAATTCTAGAGAGGAAGGTTAGTGTGCTTTACTACATTTTTAGGCAGTAGAGAAAAGAGCTAAAAGATTTATTTTCAGTAAAACTATGAATAGGGCACAGATTGTTTAAATCAGCACGCCACTTCTTTTCTCCCAGTATACAAATAGGATACCAGGCAGCCAGAGAACCTAGGTAAACAGTCAGGGGGAAGCTGATGGCTCTTGATCAGATAGCACATACACCAGACACTGCAGTTTCTATGGGCCTAGGTCAGGAGTTAGACTTACTGCTCTAAGCGAAGAAGAGACCCATGCTTCTAATTTTCACTTCTAGGCTATGCTGTTATCAGCCATTCTGGTCATGGGGGTAAAACCAGAGCATCAGGTTGGGCAGGTAGCTATTCTATGTTCTTGGAGATCTGTGAATATCTTAAATGGGATGCTCTTGCCTAAATACTGACCAAATGCCTGCTGATAAAGTTAATGGCAGGAAGGCAGATCTCTGTGCTTACCTAGGAGAGAGGAGCAAGGTCTGGCAGTGGGAAAACTGTTTTCACTCAACAGTTCTGAACTGTGGGAATTAATCCCCAAATATGTAACAGGAAGGGAGTGAGCTACAGCAAAACATCTACAGCAAAGAACAGCCACTCTACTCAAAAAGCAGCAATGCCAAAAAGCCTTGTCTTTTGGTTTAGCCTTATACCAGATCCCTTGGTTCTGATAAACTGCTTGTGAAAAGATGGTTGAGCAATTACTGCATAAAGTTGTGGCTTTTTAGCAGGCCTCCTATGCTGATGGATCATCTGAATTAATAATGCAAAAATGGCCATTACACAAAAGTAGGCCATAGATTTGAAGTAATCACCATCAAAATTCCACCGATGTTGTTCCTAGAACTGGAAAATAAAAACCTAAAATTCATAGGCGAAGCTTGTAACTTATATGGATTCTTCGTATGGATATTTTTGTTTATTTAAAGACTCATCTTGGCAGTACATTTACTAAAATTGGAGCAATTCAGAGTGGAGTTACAGGGCCCCTGCATAAGGATGGTACATAATCTGTGAATTGTTTCATGTTTAAAGAAAGAGACCCACACAGACTCATCTACATGATTATTACAAAAGATCAAAGAAATCATAACGAAGAAGGAAAAGAATAGTAACAACTTTTAACATTGATTAAAATGAGAGTAGAATGATTTACTAGCAAGCCTATTTAGAAAATGTTAAATTATATGAGAATAAGAATACATGCTAAGAAATTCTGCCTCAAATAAAATTTAGGCATAACTTTAAGGAAGATAGCTTACTAACAGGTTTTACTTAGACACTTTAAGAAAAAAGAGTGTTAAAGTTACACTTCTGGTGGAGATAACAATTAAAGCTTGCTAATTTCTGCTTTCTATCACCTTGGACCCCCTCCCTCCTTCCTGAGAAAGCATAGGACTTATTTTCTCCCTTGAGAAATGATCACAGCCCCTAACTACCCAGACAGTAAATTCTGTTTGCTAAAGATAAAACTACCCAGGATTCTGGCTTCTGTAAAATTGCCTTAGTTCCCAAGAAAATTTCCTTGGGGATGGAAATGAAAAGACAACATTAGGATGGTCACATAGACAAGATTATGTCAATGCTGCTGTAAATGTGAGGTATAAAATTTCCAGCTTGAGGCAGGACCTTCTCAGTGGCCTGGTCCCGCCTGAGCGCTTATTACACCCGAGTCCCTGCTCTGAGTGCTTGGGTAGTCTCTGCTCTAACTTTTCAAGGCTTTAAGTTTAGTTTGAGTTGTTATTTCCAAGTTCTTCACTAAATCTCAGATTTTGACAAATGAAGTTGCTGTCACATTTATATGCTCTGAAAATATATTTAAGTGAAACATTGTTTATAGATTCTAGTATATGTTTTCCTCACTAAGGTTTATTTCATTAAATTGATAATTGCATTCCTAGAAGTTTATAGCATATGAAAATCATTGAGAGTTTATCCATAGATTCATTAAGAGATAGATGCAAAATAATGTGCCAATAATTTTTTATGTAAAGTATTGCTCAAGTGAGTGTTATCTGAGAGGATGGACTCTCAATAGAGAAAATGCCTCTGTAAGGTATAGCTGTAGCAAGCCTGTGGGACATTCTCTTAGTTAATGATTGATAGGGAAGGGCTTATCACACTGTTGGTTGTGCCATGCCTGAGCTGGTGGTCTTGAGTTGTAAAAGAAAACAGGCTAAACAAAGCCATGAGGAACAACCAGTAAGTAGCGTTCCTCCACGGTCTCTGTAACAGCTCCTGCCTCCAGGGTCCTGTTTTGAGTTCCTGCCCGGATTTACCTCTGTGATGGGCTCTTAACTGCAAGTATAAGAAAAATAAACCCTACCCTCCAAGTTATTTTTGGTCATGGTGTTTTATCAGAACAATAGAAACCTAAGACAGAATTTAAGCAGCCTATTTTACTTCAACTTATTTTGTTACGAGCTTTCAGCACTGACAGAAATGTAAATTCTTCTCAAAAAGTTCACACTGGAAGAGCATCACAACCATAGTGTAAATCTATTTTGATCTTTTATTAATATTTTCAAGTTGTTTTTCTACCCTAAAGAGAGGAAATAAAATCAACAATGGCCAACACTCTAAACAGGCCACCTAGATCAATAAAAACTCTAGGGAGCTGGTTTACTAGTGGATTATTGCCCATTGGGTTGGCTGTAGCTATGCCTATCAACTTTTGCTGTTGCCAACTGCATCCTCTTTACATTCATTGTTGACTGAAGGTAGCATTAGAGTCTCAAAAGCCTCATCCCTAGGCTCTGAAATTCTCTTTTCTGCTGCTTTATGAGGCCTCTTCAAGATTTTGAACTGGGCCTGGATCTCAATGCGCCTGTTTGTTGTGGATGCTTTGTCTTGATGGGTCAGCATGGCTTCTGAGCCTGCAGGCTGCCTCCCAGTGCTTCTAAGAAGACCAACTTTCCTGATGTTGCCTTACTTCTTCAAGCCTAGCTGTAATTCATCTGGTCCTGCCTCTCCTCCCCTCCCATTTCCCATCAGTTACTAATATTCTTTGTCTGAATAGAGACACATTTTTAAATTTCTTTAAGCAAGTGCTCCTATGTTACTCTGACATGACAGTACGTGCTCCCTGTGTTCCCAAATTCAAAATCCCACATCTCAAATTTGAATTAAGATGAACAAAAAGTACATGTTATTTGTACTAAATAATTATAAGATAATTTTAAGTTGAAGAGTCGAGCTAGCACACAAACAATTGTTACTATGCTGGAAATGGCTGTACTATGAGGCATGCAGTCTTGTTACTTCAGAGCTTCAGGAGACGATCTGAACTGTCAGAGTACCAATCCAATCAGGCATTTGGTGGTTGATTATTGCAAATAAGTGAGAAGCAACTGGAAGACAAAGTTAACAATTTCTTAAAATGGTTCCAGGTGTTTATTCATTTATCAATTTTAGCTATAGAATTGCATAAAAGTCACTTCATTCGAAGTGAGCACATGCTGATTGTAGCCTCTAAGGTTGGTGGTAGATTTCAGCAGCTTGTGGACACTGCTTATTTTTATAAAACCAGTTCCATTGAAAAATGTCTGTGTCTTTAAATGTTGCCTAGGACTGATTTCATGCTGTGACTATGGAATGAAGCATCTGTTACAGATACCATATAGCCTCCAAACACACACAGCCACACACACACACACAGCCACACACACACACACAGCCACACACACACAGCCACACACACACACACACACACACACACACACACACACACACATCTATCTATCTATCTTTCTTTCTTTCTTTCTTTCTTTCTTTCTTTCTTTCTTTCTTTCTTTCTTTCTTTCTTTCTTTCTTTCTTTCTTTCTTTCTTTCTTATCTTGTTGGAGCACGGTCCAGGAATGAAACCCTGTGAGAACTCAGTGCTTGTGGAAACACTCCAGGAAAACAAGATAAGAATCTTATGACTTCAGTTTCTTCGAAACGTGGAACTGTTTCTGGAATGTGTTTTCATGCTCCTCCCAGGAGTAGTGGATAGGAGTGAGTTTACTTCAGATTTGTCATTGTTGCTTGTGTTGTTATTCAATTGAATGTTTAAACTATTCTTTATATGCCTCTATGGAAAAACGTGTTTTATTTCCCCCATGTGTGGCTTGTCCTAGTGAAAGTATTCAGCTTAAACTCATGAGACATTTACTCATGTGACCTTTCTTTAACTTTGGTTAAATTATCTATGGCTCTGATTAAAGTTAGATATTGCATGAGGCTTTAGTTCACCTCACTTATCGTCTCTATTCTCCTAGGTCCCATTGCCTCAAAGTAGTAACAATATACATATTCATAAATATATGTATATAAATGATATTTGTAATATTTTATAGACATGAAATCTTATAATATATGATTATATATTTAAGTATTATAGTATATATATGTATATATATTTAAGAAGCATTTTATTGCATCATTGTCTTTCACAATGTCCCAGGTACAATATCAGCATTACAGGTAAATCACTGAAAGCAAAAGAGAATAAAATGTTTCTTGCAGGCAGTCTAGGCAATGGAAGGATATCCAAGAGAAGTTTTGGTGAGGGTATTGTATTGATCGTGTACCAGAAGCCAGAGATCTTGAACCAGACCAACAACTCATTGCAGTGAACATTTGCAGTAAAGATGTATGGGCAAGAGGATATTCTTCATGACACACTGCAGCTCCCAAGACCACAATAAGAAATGAATAAGTGGTGGAGAGGTGGGACAGAGGGAAGATCGAAGTGTTTTTTAAATTATTTTTATTTTTTATTTGTTGCGGGGCTACAAGGGTGGAGGGAAGACTGGGAAATGAGTGGGTTTGGGATGCATGATGTAAAACTACCAAAGAATCAATAAAAGAATTGTGCTGATAAAAATGTTTCTGGCATTAATAAAATGATACCTATTAAGACTAGGCAATGTTCTTGAAGGTATGGGGTGTATAATTAGATTTGGACCTCAACATACAAGTAAGTATGATTGAAATCTCTGTCTGGTAATGCAGTCAAGTAAAGCAATGCCCACTAAATTTTACAGCTTTTCTTCCTGTGGGCCTGCCACATCCACTGTCTCCGCTCTCCCCACCACTCCTCTCCCAAACGATACTGCTCCATTACTTGGCTCCCACAATTTATTTCAGGGAATGCCCCTTTCATTTCCTTATCATCACTCACCCGTGGAATCAGGCCCATCTTTCAAGACAAAATGTTTTATTTTATATTTGTCTTGAAAGACAAAATATTTTATTTCTAGGATTTCTTCTCTGATTATCCTTAAATTCAGCAGTGATTTCTGAACTAATTGTACCTTTCTTTATGTGACAGTTCAGAGTCTCACATTATTTTAAAGGAGAGAAAGAAATATGTATTCAGTGGCATTTCAATTGTATTTTAATAAATAAAACTTGCCTGGGAATCGGGAGAGTGAAACAGCCCCACTGATCAGCCCTACAGTCAGTCAGGCAATGGTAACACAGACCTTTAAATCTAGTAGCCACACCAGTTGCCATGGAAACTAGGCAGTGCATGCCTTTAATCCCAGTGGTGTATACTTTTAATCCTGGAGCGAGAGAGGTTTATAAAATGGGTAGAAACAGCTCTCAGACACAGTCTCCTGCTGAGATTCCTGGGGGCAGGATTTCCATTTCGGACTGAGGTTGAGGTAAGAGCCAGTGGCTGATTGTTTTGCTTTTTAGGTCTTCAGGTTGAACCCTAGTTTCTCTCTCTGATTTTTTATTAATTGTGCTTCATATGTCGTACACTTATTACCTTTAAAATGCACCCAAAATAATCAAACTATGGTCTTGCATTGCAAAAATCTTAAATTTTTACTTCTGACACAATTAGATAAAATATACTGAATTCTGCTCTTGCATTCTTGCTTGATACAGCTGAACCCTCTTTCCTCCCATCATGGGAAGACTCACACTTGTGAAAGCTATCTTTTATAATATGTGTGCCATAGCAACTGCCCCCGTAAGTTCTGCTTCAGCGGTCCAGCCTAACCCTGTATGGCCGTGAAATACAGAGCCCATCTGCAGGTAGCACATATGGAAAGAATTGAGTGTAATTCAGCCTACAAAACATGTCAGAAACTGCTGGCCAGGCCAGGATTTTCAGAGCACCTCCTCAATTCATTGCCATCAGAATGACATAAGATGAGTTCTGTAACCCTCCCTGTGCTGTCTGGCCCTTGGCTGGCCAGTTCTCCCACAGCAGATCCTTTCAGGACAACAAACTGTAGGTTTCTCTGGTGTGGCATTTTGTGGGATAGCATCTAATGGTGGTCAGCGGCTGTAGGAAGTGACTGATGTCACCTGACTCCTCATGTTTTAACTTTGCAGAGTATTTGTTTTCAAATATTTTCTTGTTGACTACTCTGATGAAAGACCGAATCTTACCATCAGAAGGCAGACATCACAGTTACTCAATCAAAATGTGCTAAGAAGTGATTAATTAAATGAATATAATGATGAATATGTGGTTTCACAATGTTCTGTTAGTATACTAATATAACTTTATTTGGTGATAAGTAATAATTTTGATATACAAGATGCCCAGATGAGCTGTGAAACTACATTAGTATATTTGAGATTTCTAAAGAATTTTAGAAGAAATAAATGTAAAAGCAAAACCATTAATTCTTCAAATATGTGTTACTTTTGTCTATAAGAAGAAAGCAGAATCCATTAGTATAAAATAATGGAAATTTTATAGTTTGTATGCTGATCCTAAAGTTCAAGAAATCAGACAACTTGGTAATTATATACCAATGCTTCCTGGTGCAGATCCAATCTAAGGGGGGTACTAATGAGCTCCATTATTATGCATAAGCATAAGATATGATTGACAAGACATTTCTTGGCAACGATTCCTTTTTGGTGTTCTTTAGACAGATAAAGGAGCCATTCAATCATGTTAGAAAAGCACCATTTACTGAAAAGGGTCTGCTAAACTTCCATTGGGTCTGAATATATAGAAAGACATTTTAAACAGACAAATGCAGCAATTGCCCAAATTGATGTGGCCAGCCAGAGAGATGACAATGAAAGGCTTTTTGATCAGATATCATACAGAAACTTATGAAAAATAAAAGTTCCCAGTTCACATTTCCCTCCAGCGCTTGCTCATTTTCTTTACGTGCAAACTTCCCATTTAAACTATGCCGTATGTTCTCACTTTAAACTGCAGCCATGTTTCTAACATCACCAGTTTCCTGCCCAGATAAATGACTCTATGTCACTTTTAATACCTCATTTTATGCTCACATTTGACAGAGAATACACATAATTAGGATCCATGTGGAATGTCAAAAGCTTTTTAAAATAGAAAGACATTCATTTACTTCCTACTGCCAGGTGGTAAGTGAAGGAACACTCAGACACTAATCTTAGATTAGACAGTTCTGAGTTGGAACCGGTGCTAATAGAACTCAAGCTGTATGTAGCGTTCATACCCCAAATATGGTCTATAAAATTGGGGGATAGCAATAGGAATGATTTCATAAAATTGTAGTATAGATAATCCATAGACATCCTAATGACTAAGTATTTATAATTCCATTTAATTCTTACGAGAGCCTGACAAGATCAGTTCTATTATATTCCCATTCTGACAAGGAGGAGGAGAAGGAGAGGAAAGAGAAGGAGGAGGAGAAGGAGCAGCACTAACAGGTAAGCTACAGTAAGTGTATAGATTGACACAGGTATTTTGCTATGCATGGGGTACTTGTATTTGTTATTTGAACAAAATAGGCATTCATTAAACATTATATTGTCTCTACAGGTAGGTGAATTCTTTACACTATTTTTTAAATTGTTCTCAACATACACCTTAAGCTATATGACCATCATCCCCTTGCGCAAATATTTACAATCAGAGTTAAAGAAGTTAAGTGTTATATCTTGATCTAAATAGCAAAGAAATCAAGTATATGTTTGAGAGTGAGAAATGAAAAATAATCTGTGTTATTTTACGGCAACTTTGTCTTATTGCCTAATCTAGATAATTAATTTATAAAAGCAAATGAATTTGACACAGAGATAGATTGGTAATAAGAAGGAAAGTAACATCTAGATATAATTTATGCCACATATTTTAATCATATATACAACATTGTGTAATTGCCATTCCAGGCAAGATATCGTGCGTAATGGCAGGGAAAGTGTGGCAATCAGGAGAATGAAGCCAGCTTATCACATTATATTCACAGTGTGGAAGCAGAAAGGGAAAAGGAAATTGGTCAAGCTATACACCCTCAAGGCTACCCATGTGACATACTTCCTCTAACAAGAATTTACCACTTAAAGGTTCTAAACCTTCTAAAACACCACCACTAGCTAGGAACCAAGTATTCCATCACATGTGCCTACACACATTCAGCCACACCATAGTTTTACTGGTTTGACATGACTCTTCATAACCAGGATTATTATTATTTTATTTATAACTAAGTTAAAAGAATGCTCAATATTAGGGTAATCAATAAATAGGAGACCCTACTAAGTTGAGATAAGTATAAGAAACTAGGTGAGAAAGCAAATATGGTATAAGCATAGAAGGGCGGTAGAAGTCATGTCTCCATTTCACATCGGGTGAGAGAGGTAAAGCATGCCTACAAAATACTTGAAGTTTGTGCTTAATTACCTCTGTGTCCTTAACATATACAATACATTTAATTGACAGGAATTTTAGATCGACAGTTTCTGACAGAAGCAAATTAAATATTCTCAACAAGAATGCTCTGTAATTCATCCTCTGGTAAGTTTGAATTGCCATTGTTTGTAAAATGCATAGCCTATTTCAGAGATGTTAAAAAGCAAAGAACAGTGTATCTTAAGATGGGTGAAAGATGATAAGAAAGCCAGTTCCTGCTTTAGAACTGTTCAGAAGCATTTGAGGTCACATCACCACCACCAAACAACAACAACAACCCCAACATAAGTTAATTCATCAAATGAAAGGTGAGTGTTGCAGAGATATTAAAGGGGGATGAGAGTTAAAAATCAGTAAACTTTTTTATTTATATCAATTTTTAATTGTTTTTTGCAATATGCATTTTCTCTGCTCTCCCCTCTTCCCTTCTATCCTCTTTCATGACCCCTATGCTCCCAATTTACTCAGGGGATCATGCCTTTTTCTCCTTCCTATTTAGATCCATGTATGTCTTTCTTAGGGTCTTTTTGTTGTTTAAGTTCTCTGGGGTTGTGGATTGTAAGCTGGTTTTTCTTTGCTTTATGTTTAAAAGCCACTTATAAGTGAGTACATATTATATTTATCTTTCTGGGTCTGGGTTGCCACACTTAGTATGTTTTTTTTTTCTAGATCCACTCATTTACCCACAAATTTCAAGATGTCGTTATTCTTTTTTAATTAACTTTTTAAAAAGAATACAAACTATCTTTTTTTATTATACATACCAATTCAAGATCCTGCTCCCTCCCATTCCCTCCACATACCCCTTCCCCTACTCCACCCTTATCCACTATTCTGAGAGGGTGAGGCATATTGCGTTGGGGAAGGTTCAAGACCTACTATATCTAGGCTGAGCAAAGTATCCATACAAAAAGAATAGGTTCCCAAAAAGCCAGTACAAGCAGTAGGGATAAATCCTGGTGCCACTGCCAGTGGCCCCTCAGTCTGCCCCAGCCGTGCAACTGTCAGCCACATTCAGAGGGACTAGTTTGGTCCTATGCTTGCTCCTTCCCAGTCCAGCTGGTGTTGGTTAGGTTCCATTAGCTCAGAGAGACTGTTTCAGTGGGTGTACCCATCAAGGTCTTGACCTCTTTGTTCATATTCTCATTCTTCCCACTCTTCAGCTGGACTTTGGGAGCCTAGTCCAGTGCTCTGATATGGGTCTCTGCCTCTGTTTCTACCAGTTTCTAGATGAAGGTTCTATTGTGATATTTAAGACATTTATCAGTCTGACTACAGGGCAAGGGTCTTAGCTGGGGTCATCCTTGTGGATTCCTGGGAATTTCTCTAGTGCTGGTTTTCTTGCTAACCCCATAATGGCTCCCTCAATCAAGATATTTCTTCTTTTGCTCTTATCTCTGTTCTTCCTCCATCTCAACTATCCCATTCCCTCAAGTTCTCCTTGCTTCTCCCCCTTCCCCTCATCTTCCCCTTCTACCCTCCCTTCTCCCTTACCCCATATTCCTAAATATATAAAGAATTCAAGAAATTAGACATCAAATTTCTAAATAACCCAATTAAAAAATGGGATACAGAACTAAACAGAGAATTCTCAACAGAAGAATCTCAATTGACCGAAAGACACTTAAGGAAATGTTCAACATCCTTAGCCATCAGGGAAATGTAAATCAAAACAACTCTGAGATATCATCTTACAGCTGTCAAAATGGCTAAGATCAAAAACAGCAATGATAGCTTAGGCTGGAGAGGATTTGGAGTAAGGAGTAAGGGGAACACTCCTCTACTGCTGATGGGAATGCAAACTTGTACAACCACTTTGGAAGTGAGTACGGCTGTTTCTCAGAAAACTGGGAATCAGCCTACCTCAGGATCCAGCAATATCACTCTTGGGCATATACCAAAAAGCTGCTCAATCATAGTACAAAGATATTTGTAATAGCCAGAAACTGGAAACAACCTAGGTGCCCCTCAACTGAAGAAAGGGTAAGGAAAATGAGGCACATTTATATATTAGAGTACTATTCAGTGGTAAAAAACAATGACACCTTGAACTTTGTATGCAAATGGATGGAACTAGAAAACACCATCCTGAGTGAGATAACTCTGACCCAAAAAGATGAATATGGTATGTACTCACTCATAAGTGGATACTAGCCATAAACAAAGGATATTGAGCCTATAGTTCATGATCCTAGAGAAGCTAAGTAACAAGGTGAGCCCTAAGAAAAACATAGGTAGATGCACTTGGAATGTCAAAATAGACAAGACCATCTGTCATTATTCTTCACAAATCAGTAGTACTACATTGTATAAATGTCCTTATCCATTCTTCAGTTGAGGGGCATTGAGGCTCTTTCCAGGTTCAGGCTATTACAAATAATGTTGCTATGAATACAGCTGAGTATATGTTCTTGTGGTATGATTGAACATCCTTTGCGTATAAACTCAAAAGTGGTATTGTTGGGTGTTGAGGTGGGTTGTTTCCTAATTTTCTTAGAAATCACTGTACTGATTTCCAAAACGGTTGCACAAGTTTCCACTCTCATTAGCAATGGAGGAGTGTTCCCTTTACCCCACAACCTCTCCAGCATAAGTTGTCATTAGTGTTTTTGATCTTTGCCATTCTTACAGGTATAAGATGGAATCTCAGAGTTGTTTTGATTTGTATTTCTCTGATGGCTAAGGGTGTTGAGCATTTCCTTAAGTGTCTTTCAGCCATTTTAGATTCCTCTGTTGAGAGTTCTCTGTTTAGGCCTGTACCTCATTTTTAAATTGGATTATTTGTTCTCTTGATGTCAAGTTTCTTGAGTTCTTTGTATATTTTGGAAACCAGTCCTCTGTCTGATGTGGGGTTGATGAAGATCTTTTCCCATTTTGTAGGCTGCCATTTGTTTTGTTGACCATGTTCTTTGCTTTAAAAAAACTTTCAGTTTCAAGAGGTCCCATTTATAAATTGCTGCTCTCAGTGTCTATGCTACTGGGATTATATTTAGGAAGTGGTTCCCTGTGCCAATGTGTTCAAGTGTACTTTCCATTTTCTTTTCTATGAGGTTCAGTGTGGTTGGTTTTATGTTGAGGTTTTTTGATCCATCTTTTTTAGAAAGAAGCTAAAATATAAAACAAAATAAACAAAAGCATATTTCAACAAGTGGTGCTGGTGTAACTGGATATCAACATGTAAAAGAATGAAAATAGACCCATATATACCACTATGCACAAAACTCAAGTACAAATGAATCAAAAGCAGTAAACTCCTAGTGAAGAGCCCAGGAATATAAAACTGTATGCTTATAATGTACATATCCTAGGTGTGGGAGCCCATGTGTGCCCAGTTTCTATGTGGAGTAATTTCTGACTTAAAGAAGTCATTTGAGTTCAAGCTTGCCTGCTCTACTTTTTAAAATGACCTTAAAGGCTATGGGAGACTTCTGATTTAGCCATGAGAAAAGAACACTCTATCTACTAAACATATACTGCTGACACAAACCTCAGGAACATCAAGATAGAAAGTGAGGCTGCTTCCAAGCAGCAAGCACATGTTGGAGAGGAGGCTGCTCAATCAAGGACAGGAACAGTCTTGTGGTTAGATACTGACTGACTGTCTGTGCTGTGCTTTGTTCTGCTTTTGTATATAAGCAAGTTCTGAAATAAACTCTGGGATGTCTGGCTGTTGCAGCATGACCAGACAGACCTCCTGATTCTATCCTGTCTTCTGTTTCTTCTGACTTTTCTTTGGCCTCGAAGCCCCTTTCCAGGAATTCCTGCTGACTTTATAGGAATGGACTCCTACAGGTGGCACCCAACGTGGGGCTCCTACACCTAGGAAAGCTGGAGCTGACAGCTACTGTGAACAAATGTTAACTTTTAACGGTTGCCTCTGTTTGACCCTCTGTCCTACATTGTTTTCAGGTAGGAGGGAAGGCAACTGTTTCAAAGTAGCTACTGGTTTTCACAAATATCTTGAACTAACATCCCATAATTAAAAGTTGCATATCTTGGAATGTCATCTGACTAAAGGCCTAAACTCAAGATTGTAAGAATTTCTTCAGCTCTCCCCAAGTCCTAACTTCAAGACTGTAAAATCCCTTCTGATTCACTACCTGGTGCTTAGTTTTTACCATAAGAAGAGGTTTGAAATCTCCTCTCTTTGTCACAGTGTCAGGAGCCTGAATTCTGACTGTGGTCCTTGCTAGCTAGACAATTTCTGCCCCGTGGTATCTGGAATGAAGTTTGTTTCCAGTTAATAGTCTTAAGTGGTCTGTTCCCCATTATTTGCACATCACCAGGACCCAACACTAGGACTAATAGAGACCCAGGAAGATCACACGGTAAGGTGGGATGTGATCTAGTGTTTGAGGCCTGCACTTGGTTGGAGTGAGGCAGGGGAAAAGTCTAAGGATCTTAGACTAGCATACTGTGGAGTCAGATCCAGTAATGTTGTGCATGGAAAGAAAGGGTGTGTGCAGCCATGATGACGACCTCATATTGGATGTTTAGTTCTGAAGCACATATAGGAGAAGCATAATGTATTCCCCTTAAAAGAAAACAAAAACTATTCAAGTTTATCTCTCCTATTTTTTGTCATCTGTACAGAGCTATATAATCAACAAACATTAAGCAGTTGTAATGTGCCAGATTCTAAGTAATAAGTAATACACTATCACGTGAACAGACAAAATAAAGAGACAATTACAATATACCAGCCACTGTGAATGTGATTGGTTGAGCAACTACTAGTTGCCAGGTACTATGCAAGTAACCTGTTATATCTTGTATTTAAGAACAGAAGTTTACTTTAGGAATAAGAAACCATGAAACTCAGTGATGTGGAGATTTCTCTGTACCTTTTTAAAAAATACCATTAAAATGGAATTTGTACTTATGGTATTACCTAAATTATTAGGTAATTAGAATTTGGTCAATGTTATTTTAGCTAAGGTATGACAAACCAATGATGATAAAACTGACTGCTTAAAATATCTTGTTAATGCATATCTCGAGGTGGACTACATTGTTGTCAAAGGATTATGGATACAGATGCTGGGATCCCCAAAGGCATGAGTGACAAAGGCCTGCTTGTAAGCCTGTGGTGTTTGAAACCTAAGAAGTGAGGTCTTAGCCAGGCATGGTGGCACATGCCTTTAATCCCAGGACTCAGGAGGCAGAGACAGGCAGATCTCTGTGAGTTTGAGGGTAGCCTGGTCTACAGGTTCTAGGACAAGTATGGCTATTATGCAGAGAAACCCTGTCTCAAAAAAAAAAAGGGAGAGAAAAGAAAATGAAAAGAAAAGGAAGGAGGGGATAGCCACTGGGACTGTACACTTAAAGGAGATGTGGACTAGACAGCTCTTAGATGTGTAGGTTCTCCTTGTTTCCTAGTTATTGTGAATGAGCAGCTTCTTTCAGTACATTCTCACTGTGCATTTCTTGCAGTGACAGTTGCCTTGCCATAGGCCAAAATGTTACAAGTCCAAATGCCCTTGTGCTGAACCTTCCAAAGGTGAGCTGAAACAAACCCTTCCTGTCTTTGATTGCATTAGGAATTGTGTGAATGCTCCGGAAAGCTGACCAACATGACAGTTTTACCCTAAAATTGTGTATGTGTGCATCACACGTCCATGGTAAAACAAGCTTGGCCAACAAGCCCCACTGTGTGGCTAAGAAGTTGATATTCAAAACTCTCTGCCTGCACTTGCATCCTAAGGGCAGAAATATGCAGCACGCAGCTGAGTCTTTCCATGCTCTACCATCTGGACCAGAGTCCTCAAACCTCCAGTTTAGCCTGGAGATGCAACACATGTTGTCACCTACAGCAAGTCAAGCCCAGAGTGCTCCGAACACTTTCAGGCAGAAGTTACCAAACACATTTTACTGTTACCATTCCCTCATAAATTTGCATAGAACAATCATTGCCACTGAAAATGAAGCACAGTCAACAAAGAAATGCCTTGTTCTTTAGGTCTGCGAATAGGTTTCTCATGAGGAAGGGATTTCTTTTCCTGTACCTCACTGAGAATACTGTTAATATTAAAAAATACTACATATATATGTCAGTGATATTGTTGTGGGATATTTGTATGCTGTGTGAAGATGCGTTGCTGTGACTGGTATAATAAAAAGCTGAATAGCCCATAGCTAGTCAGGAGGGATAGGTGGGACTTCTGGACAGAGAGAGGAGGAGGACATAATCAACGTGCACAGGAGATGCCATTGAGACATGGAAAGAGTCAGACACGCAGAATGGGAGAGAGGTAAAAGCCATGTTTTAAAACATAGATTAATAAAAATATGGATTAAGTTGTAAGAGTTAGTGGAACAAGCCTAAGATAATGGCCAAGCTTTTATAATTAATAATTCTCTGTGCTGTTATTTGTGAACTGGCAGCCCAACGGTAAGTCTAACTAAACAATATTTTCCATTAAATCACCTCAACTTTGCCAAACTCCTCTCTCACTGACACTTTAGTGCTTTCTTTCTTTATCTTTCCATTCTGTGTTTTAAGGGTCAAAATATTCTGTATTGTTAATCCTATCACAGTTTAAAGTCATATTTGAAGCAAACTTTAATTAAATACTGGCTAGGTTGATGGACTCTCTGACCACGTCCATCTCTGGTATTCCAGAAAATTGCCCCAGAGTCATGGTTTGCAGGGCTTTCAAAAGACAAAACCCACAATTCACCATATTTCCTATCAGGTCCAATCAGGGGGAAACTTACATCCTGTTGTGTTTCCTGTCTGTGATCACTCACATCTGGAGTAGTTGGGTCACACAGACTTGTTTAGGGGAGTTAAAAATATGTGGCTCATTGTCTTACATAAATAACAGCCTCCAGCCTTTCAGGAATCCTCTGTCCTTGGGCAAGGGGCCTGCAGATCAGGACTTTTTTTGGTTCATGCATCTCTTAGGTTCAGTAATGAAGACTCAAAGCACAGCTTTGGCTCCACAGTGTCTCTGTTACCTTTTGTAGTTGTGATAAAGTAATTTGAACTGAAAACAACTCAGGGAAGGGGGAGTTTGTGATTAGTGTTCCAGAGTGGGACTCCATAGTGACAAGGAAGGCATCACAGCAGGAAGCCTGAACAACAAGCTGTAGATCACAGTCTGCCACAAGGAAGGAGATAGATAGATAGATAGATAGATAGAAAGATAGATAGATAGATAGATAGATAGATAGATAGATAGATAGAGTCAAGCTACAGACTTTCAGAGTTCATCCCCAGTGACATATTTCCTTAAGTAAGGCAATGCCTCCTGAAACTTTTATAATCTCCTCAAACAACATTACCAACTGGGGACCAAGTTTTCAAATATATGAGTCTCTGGAGGATATTGGTTTTTCAGTTTTCTATGCTCCACACCATGGTCATCTCAGCATGTAATTTTGTCTAATTTTAAAATTTTTCCATAGTGTTTAACAGTCTCAATATTGTGCAAACCTGCAAAGTCTCTTCTGAGACTAAAGGCAGTTCTCTTACCCCCTTTAAAAGTAAGCAACAAAACAAAACAAAACATGACTTATTTCTAGCATATAGCATATAGTTTACAATGTTGCAGAATATACATTTCCTTCCTTAAAGAGATAGTGAAGAAATTTGGTCCAGTGACCAAAGCAAGACTGAAAACCAGTGGGATTAAATATGAAATCTTGTAGCTCCACATTCTGTGTCTGGGACTCTGTTTCATAGGAATTACATGACTGTTCTTCCAGTTTCACTGTCTGCAACAGAGCCCTTTCTTTTGAGCTGGTTTCATTCCTTGCAATTAGATTCACTTGGTAAATTCTTGGCTTTGCATTGTCTGTCTTGGGATTTCTCCCACTGTGGCTTCACCTTCCCAGCCCACACAATGGCCTCTCAGGGCCTCTGCTCAGTGATGCTAGTGCAGCCACATGCTGGCTGGTCTTAGCAGCTCTCTGAAACAAAAGAGGAAGGATCCCCATTCCCCTCACTCTTGCATCTTTCATGCCTGCCTCTAGTGTCAATAGCTTCTGGACAGCACTGCCAAGCTCATCTGCCAGCTCAGGGCACATCCTCAGCTTTTCAACCTAATTAGTTTTTCTTTGTTGAAGTGACTCTTTTTTTAAAGAGAAAACCACCCCTTAGGATTTTGTCTCTCAAAAATTGGAAGCCTAGCTGGGTATTGTCTTGCCCTCAGGGTTTTGTGCCATCTCAGTCCAGAGCACAGGCCTCTCTTTAATGGCACTAATCTCCTTAACAATTACTATCTCTTTTTCAGTACCTGCCTTTGCCGTAACAGGAAACTTCCTAGTGCTCATTTTCTCTCCAAGCTTGTAACATGAAAGGCCTGTTTGTTGGGGTTTTTGTGGGACTTGCTGGCTATAAAAACTGGGCAGGACAAAAACCCCAACGAACAGGCCCTTCATGTTATACAAACTGTACATGCTTATTTTTTTCTGCCCCACTTATTTTTATTATAGACCTGCATAAAAGTTATCAGTAATAAACCTTTGCATTCTCAATGTTATGCCTTAAAATAATCTGTTTTAAAAAATAGTCTATTACTTTTTAATTTGGCCAAATTCTTTGCCACAATCCCACAAGAATAGCCTCTAGCCCAGCTGCTAATCACTTCTTTGCTTCCTTCTGAGGCCTCATGAGCTCGGTCTTTACCACCCATGTCACCACGGTTTTCTGAGCTCCTATTAGAATGACCTATAAAATTCTGCTTGCAAAATCCAATGGCATTCCTCCTCCGAAGTCCAAAAGTCTTACATTTTCCCCAGAAACAACATATCCAGGTTTTATGTAGCAACACCCACATTTTGCTCCCAATATTTTCATCACTAGGTTTTTAGTTGCTATGATAAATACCATTGCCAAAGCAACGGAGAGAAAGAAGAGTTTATTTGGGATTACAGAAAAGGACTACAGACTGGCAAGAGAGCAGGAAGCTGGTTGGTTACATTTTATCATGCAAGGAAGTGAAGCAAGGTTATAAACTTTCAAAGCCCACCACCCAGGGACATACATTCTTCAGCAAGACCACACTTCTTAAAAGGGGTAATACTTCCCTAGACCGTACTATCAACTGGGAAAATAAGTGTCCAAATATCTGAAAATATGAGAGACATTGTTTATTCAAGCACTACTCACTAAACTACAGCAATACATTTTCAAAAGTGAGTTAAAAGTCATGGCTTTTGAAAACAAAAACATTAACCATAACATTACTGTGTGAAAACGCATCAAAACTCAGACTGAATACATGAAAAGAAACTCACTGTAGGTAAATCAAGTCAGGCTATTTTAAAACAAAATTAATCAGACACTCATAAGACATGCCCAGAATCTATAGATTGCCTTTGGTAGAATTGCCATTTTTACTATATTGATCCTACCAATCCTTCCATGGATTGGTAGGGAGATCCCTCCATTTTCTGGTACCCTCTTCAATTTCTTTCTTCAAGGTCTTAAAGTTCTTGTCAAATAGATCTTTCACTTCCTTGGTTAGTGTTACCCCAAGATACTTTATGCTATTTGTGGCTATTGTGAAAGGTGATGTTTCTCTGATTTCCCTGTCTGTTTTTTATCCTTTGTGTATAGGAGGGCTACTGATTTTTTTCCATACATTGTTTTGTTTTATTTTTTCCATTCAAGAACATAATTAAAGAAATAAATTTTTTTTCCTTTCTTCCCCTTCTCCCGGTACCCTCCCACTACCCCCCCACCCCTCCTCCCTCCCCCTTCTTCCTTGAAAGAGGGCATGGTGCCCTGCCCTGTTAGAAGTCCAAGGCCCACCCCCATCCCTCCTGGCCTAGGAAGGAGTGCATTCAAAAAGACTCGGTTCTCAAAATGTTAATACATGCAGAAGAGATAGGTCCTGGTGTCATTGTTTGTGGGTTCTCCATCTGCCAACTTTCGCCGCCACATTCAGAGAGTCTGGTTTGATCATATGCTCATTCAGTCCCAGTCCATGTGGATTGGTGTGCTCCCATTAGTTCAGGCACACTGTCTCAGTAGGTGGACCAGCCCCTCACGGTCCTAACTTCCTAA
>PVIU01012795.1:0-58549 GCA_004026605.1 Ondatra zibethicus | reverse complement strand
TTAAACAAAGACATCGAGGCTTCCATTATAGGGGAACAGGAAGTGAGTGCATGTTCCAGGAGCTTGAGGGGAAGAGACAGGAACCAAGGGTTTTCTGGTTACACAGAGTGCACAAGCAGGAACCCCCTGTGATGCTGTCTGTGTGGACAAGGGTCAGACCCCAACCTCTGCTTCCCATGAAGAGATCTTCCCTAGACAGCAAGGATGGCATGTCACAGGAATCCTGTTGATAGCCACTGCTGGCTAACACAGATCCCTTCACGATGTCAGTCCCTTGACAGGGGGCAGCCTTTCACATTCATTCCCATCCTCAGAGACGTTCAGTTTCTCTAACAACCAACTCAAAGGTTGGGCATGGTGGCACACGCCTCTAATCCCAGCACTCAGGAGGCAGAGGCAGGCGGATCTCTGTGAGTGCAAGGCTTGTGTGGTCTACATAATGAGTTCTAGGCTAACCAGGGCTATGTACAGAGACCCTGTCTCAAACAAACAAAAAACAACCACCTCTAAAACCACACACACATACACGCACTTCACACACACACACACGCACACACAGAGTGGGATATCTTACTTTCCCCCCAACATATGGAATATCTAAGGTTCCCAGGTACTTTTCCACTTCCTTTTATCCCCCTACAAGATAGGGTTTCTCTGTGTAGCCCTGGCTGTCCTGAAACTCACTCTGTAAACCAGGCTGATCTTGAGCTCACAGAGATCTGCTTGCCTCTGCATGTTAAGTGCTGGAATTAAAGGTGGCACCAAGACCAGACGGATTGTCTTTTTTTTTTTTTCTGTGACTGGGCCAATTCTGAGGTCCTTCTGCCAAGGGAACATTAACCCAGTCCATTGCCCAAACGTTCCTGTCCACGACTCCCTGAGGAGGCCTCTTGTTCTCAATTCCTTGATCTTTTCACAGAGGGGTCAACAGGGAAGCATGGGGGACTCTGGTGTAGACAGGACTGTTCGCTTGCTTTGGTTTTCTTGGACAGGGTCTTAGACAACATAGACTACCTCAGACTCACTCCACGGTAAACAACGACCCAGCTCCCGAGTATTGCTATTAGGGCATGTGCTGCCTCACACTGTCAGGCTGTGGGCTCTCGCTTTTCTCTGGGTTTGAGCAATGACTCTTCCTCTTGAACAAAGTGTCCATGGCGTGTGAGTGGCTGTACCTGTATCTGGTGAGCACTGCCATTTCCTCAGCCAGTCCAGTGGCGAGCACATGCTCCATCACTATTGGACGGGGTAGAGGGGCTGGCTCAGTAAACTGCTTGCTCAGAGGACGAATGTCCCAGAGAGACATTTGAGCAAGGCCTTGCTTTTTCCCTTTGGGTATAAATAATGAGAGCTGTGAATTTTTAAACACAATGAGAAATGACTCAAGAATAAACCTTCATTTGTCTCAGGAGCTGCAAGCGTCATAGTTACATAATTATTGAAAGATGGAGCATTTAGTGTAAAGTGGGTTGACAGAAGTTGATATTTATCTCCTGGATGATAAGATGCCGCCTGTGTCCAGGGAATCACATAATCATCTCTTCTTACACTCACTGGGATCCTGAGCATCCACCCGGTCATGTCTCTCTTTACATCTCAGGCATAGACATATATTCCCAGGGTGCCCTGGCACTGCTGTGGCATCCTGCTGTAGCTGCCAGAGTGACACACAGTCAGAAGAAAGGAGCCAACGCACTCAGATCCAAATACAGCTGCACTGAAACACACAGCAGCCAGGCAAGTAAGAAAGACCTGAGAGATTGCAACATGGGCCCTTGACTATTATTTCATCTACATAAGGTTTGGGAGAAGCCAAAGAGGCCCAAGTGTTCTGTGCCCCCTCAGGGCTGGACCCTGTCCCTGTACAATATTGACGGAGCTATGATTCCAGGTTACAACATCTAAGCAATCAAGGCAATGCAGTCGAGGGGTGGGGATGGCGCATGCCTTTAATCCCAGCACTTTGGAGGCAGAGGCAGGAGGATCTCTGTGAGTTTAGAACCAGCGTGGTTTGCATAACAAGTTCCAGTCCAGCTAGGGATACATAGTGAGGCCCTGGTCCCAATCATTACAGTAACAACGAAAAGAACAAGAACCACGTGTGAGGAGCAAACTGCAGGGCTGGCATCCAGGATGGATCCTGAGGGTACCGGGAGGACCTCCAGGAAACACACGGCCCTGAGAAGTGGTTGGCAGGCCACAGGGCAGTGGCTGTTGTCACTGTTTTGTTCTGGTTGGTCATTGGTTTGAGACAGAGTTTCACTGTGTAGCCTAGATTAGGCTGGAATTTGCTATTTATAGCCCAGGCTATCCTCAAACGCACAATGCCCCTGCCTCACTCAGCCTTTCCTCAGCCTACCAAGTGTATCGAGAGCAAGCTTGTGCTCCCATGCAGAGCTGCATAGGGAGTGAGTCTGTGTGTGTGTGTGTGTGTGCATGTATGTGTGTGTACATGCATGTGTGTGCATATGTGTTTGTGTGTGCGTGCATATATATATCAATATCTATATATATATATATAGAGAGAGAGAGAGAGAGAGATTGATATATATACAGGGTCTTGCTCTACCTAAGCCTAAACTATCCACAAAATCACAATCCTCTGTCTCGGCCTCTGCAGTGCAGGAACCATAGGCCTCTCCCTATAGGAAGTGTCTGTGGGGGAAGCAGGTGTTCTAGCCACCTTTCCTGCCTACTTGTTTGTTTTTCTTTAATGTCCTCTAATTCCTAATTGTCCTGCCTCTGCTTCCCAGTACTAGGATTACAGGCATGTTGGGGGGCATTTGCACACCATGGTTGCACACGTAAAGGTCAGATGACAACCTGGAGGAGTCATTCTCTCCTGTCTTTACCTAGTTTCTGGGGATCAAACTCTGGGCAACAATGTAAGATGGGGAGTCTCAAAAAACCAGATACCCAGCCTCGTCCTGAGGATGTAGCTAAGTGGTAGTGTGCTTGCCTAGAATGTAGGATTCCCCTGGGTTTGATCCTTAGCAGTCAGATTTGTAAAAAATAAATGAAATCTTTCCTCGCCCAGCCCTTTCCTCCTCCATCAAACCAGAATTCCTCCAAGCTGATGGAAACTCATTTCTATGGGCCTCAACCCTCCAGATCCTGGGCATCTCACCATCCCCTCCATTCCCTGACTCTTACTCTTGCTGATATCCAATCACAGCTCCAGAAAGGCAGCAAGGAAGTGTCTGCTCCCCATATAAGGCCTTACCAGTTGCTGAGCAACAGAAAACACAGGAGAGGTGATGGAGAGGGCAGGGTAGAGGTAGTGATGAGAATTGGAGAGATGGGTCAGTGGTTAAGAACACTGGCTGTTCTTCCAAAGGCCCTGAGTTCATTTCCAGCAACCACATGGTGGTTCACAACCAGCTATAGTGGGATCTGATGCCCTGTTCAGGCATACAGATAGAGCACTCACATACATTAAAATATATATATATATGAAGGGAGTGATGCATTTTGAAGGGCCAGGGCCTCTCCAGCATCTCTGTTCCTCCCCAGCCATTGAGTTGATAAAGGACCTGATCCACTATGACGTGCGCTTGCCGCTGCTCAAAGGCCTTGTGGCACTGCTCATCCCACCAGTCAAGAAAACGTCCAAACTGCAGGCTAAGATCTTCACTGGTAGGACGCCTGATGTGGGACTGCCCTGGAGGAGGAAAGGGCTTCCCGGCTGATGGCCCCTCATTTCTTCAGACTCTTCAGTTCTCCAGATCACCACCCAGCTACCAGTGTTCCTGCAGCAGGCCGCAGCCGCCAAGACCATTGGGTAGGCCAGCAGCGGGACTGGGTGATTGTGGCAAGTCACGCCTGACACTGTCTGCAGCCCATGTACTTTTCTGCCTCCTGAGCCCTGGGAGTAAAAGCGTGTGCCACTGTGCACAGCTCCTAACATATTATAATTTTAAAAGAAAGACACAAGGCTGGGCACGTCCTTGGGAGGTAGAGGTCAGCAGATTTCTATGAGTTCAAGACCAGCCTTATCCACTGAGGAAATTCCAGGTCACCCAGGGCTTTTTAGTGTAGGTGTGGGCTTCTCAAGAAGAATTGCAGCCATTGTCTCATGTTTTCATTTTGTTCTTGTTTTTACAATAAGATTCCTCAATGACAGAGAATCTATGTAGATGAGGCTGTCCTGGAACTCTTTACATAGAGAGACTAGCCTAGAACTCAGAGATCCACCTGCCTCTGCCTCCTGAGTGCTGGGATAAAAGGCTTGCACCACTAAGCCTGGCTCTGTTGGAATTCTTGTGTCTCTGCTGAAAAGAGGCACAGACTTGGGAGTGTGGGGATATTTTATTTGCTCTAATAAATAAAGCTTGCCTGCAGATCAGAGGGCAGAGCCAGGCACTAGTTAACCATAGAAGCCAGGCAGTGGTGGCTTCGATCAGAGCACTTGGGAGGGGGAAACAGGAAGTGATGTGGCTGGGCAGAGAGAGGAAATGATAAGGTGGGGCGGAGACAGGAGCTAGGCCCATTTCAGGCTGAGAAGTAGGAGACACAGGGGTTTCCCGTCTGTGCCTTTGTCTCTCTGATCTTCCAGCATATACCCCGATAAATGGCTCCAGGTTTTCATTAAGACCAATTAGAATTCACGCTACATGGGGTGAAGGGCTCCTTTCCCTTCCTGTGTCCCCACAGTTTTTCCTGTCTTTTCATCCTTCCTCACAAGGATCCTGGCACGCAATGACTTGAAACTGGCAGAGGAGCTGCTGCACATGCGCGTGGTCCACAGCCTCATGACGGCCATGGGCAACACCGACCACAGCAATAGCCAGAGACTGGCCAGTCTCACACTAGAGGTGCTTGGGCCAGGATGGGCACGAGGCAGATTGCAGGGCATGGGCAGTCAAGGCAGCTGATCCCCACACTGTCTTGCCACACTGTCCACCTTCTGCCGCAGTACTTTGTGCAACTGTTCCCATTGGTGGAGGAGCATGTCCGCAAGTCCATGGGGGAGGAACTCTACCAGCTCTTCCTTGTAAGTATTTCCACCCCACCAGCCTCGGCAGTTGCCCAGGACAGAATGGTGCCCCTGTGCACAGAATGAATCTAGTCCGCTGACTTGGCCCCGCCCCCAAACACACTGTCTTCTTGTCCCTACCTGCCCCAGCTAGGGAGCTGGGAGCGGGACCGCTCTGCCTCAGCAGCTCTGCTTGCAGTTAACCTTCCTCCCAGGCCCCACTCCAGGAGCACACCGCTCTGGTGCCCAGCCAGGCTCTCCCGGCTTCTATCCTCAGAGCAATGCCGAGATCTTGTACACAAAAATAGATAGCATTCAGGCGGACATCTTGGCAGCCAACAAAGTCAATGTTACCAAAGGTGAGAAGTGTGAGAAGGGGTGAGGGGCCCAGAGCCCAGGCAGAGCCAGCAATCAGGCTCATGCTGGCTTTGCTGCCCGCAGCCTTACACCTCTGCGAAGGCACCACCGCCAGCTGCCTCAGCTTTTTCATGGGCCCTGGAGATTTGAATGAGGTGGAATACGTCACCCATTTTGAGAAGCTCCGTTCAGAATCCAAGGAGTGACAGTCCCTGTGGAAAACCAGGAGGCCAAGGCTGTGCCTCGTGGAAAGCTGCCTGCCAGGAGGAGGCCTGAAGACAGTGTCACTCGGTTCTGTGGGGGACTGGGAGTTAGCAAAGGCAGGGGAAGGGGGGAGCTGTTGCTGCAGAAGGGTCTAATAAAGGGTTCACATATCTGTACTGTGTAGTCGGACAGGAATGGGAATCACAAGAGTTGTGTAATAGGCTGGGGTGCTCCTATTTGTCAAAAGCAGGCCCAAGGGAAGGGTCCTCAAGACTCTGGAAGAGCTCCAGGGCATGCTGTGGCCTTAAAGGAGGCCCTGATCCTTTAAGACACTGGTTCTCAGCCTCTCTAATGCTGCCACCCTACAGTCCCTCATGTTGTGGTGACCCCACCCACAACCATGGAATTATTTTCATTGCTACTTCGTAATTGTCACTTTGCTGCTGATATGAACCGTAACGTAAGTACCTGTGTTTTCTGATGGTCTTAGGCCACCATCGTAAAAGGGTTGTTTGACCCCAAAGGGGTCGTGTCCCACACATTGAGAAATCCTGCTCTACGATGTGACCCCCCACACACACACCTGCTTCCCTGCTTCTCTCCTGTGTTTGGTTTGGCTACTGTTCCTTCCACTCCTTTTATTTCCTGCCAGACATTTATATCTCACTGTGTCTAAAACAACTCCAGCCGGGCAATAGTGTCACATGCCTTTAATTCCAGTCCTGGGGAGCCAGAAGCAGGCAGATGTCTGTGAGTTCAAGGTCAATCTGGTCTACAAAGTGAGTTCTACGACAGACTCCAGAACTGCATAGAGAAACCCTGACTTGAAAAAACAAAAATCACACACACAAACACAAAAAGCAACTCCAGCGCTGGGCCACCTTCCCCGGTTGAAGTGATGGTCAGTCACTCTTCCTTCTGTAGCTCAATACCACAGTGTCCCTTGAAGCCTCCTCTTAGTCTCCATCTCTACTGTCCGCTGACGACCTTCCAAGTGTCTCTAGAATCTGACATATCACTGCTTTACCCCCATGGCTCAAGCCCTGGACTGAGCCCTCATCACTCCCGTTTCTGCCTTTCTCCCAGCCTCTTCCAGGCTTTGCCCTGCAGTGCTGAGGATGGAGCCTCAGGCCTCACGCCCGCTGTGTAACTTTCCATTGTATCCCTGGATAAGTCTACTTTTTATTTTTGAGACAATATATCCTAATTTACCTGTGCTGGCCTTGAACTTGCTCTATAGACCAGGATGACTTTGAGCTTCCTGCCTCCAGTCACCAGTGACAGGAATAGCAGACCGATACCACCAGGCCAGTTTTGATTTAGTTTGGGTTCTCCTAATCTCTGTATTGCTTATTGTTTTGTTGGGATTTTTGTTTGTTTTGTTTCATTGGTTGGTTGGTTCACTCTGTAGATGAATCAGGCTGAAGTCAAACTCAGAGAAACACCTGCCTCTGCCTCCCAAATGCTGAGATTAAAGGCGTGCATCACCACCTCCTGAACTTGTTGGGGATTTTGTTTGTTTTGGTTTGGGTTAAATGTTTCCTTTAGATTTTGTTGTTTTTTCTTGCTATTGTTTCTTTAGGGGACTTTGTTGATGTTTTGTTTGTCCAGCCAGGATCTCGGTGTGTAGCCCATAAAGTCCAGAACTCAGATATCTGTCTGTGTCTGCCTTCTGAGTGCTGGGATTAAAGGCTTGAACCGCTATGCCCAGCTGGACTTTTTGTTCTTCTTAGCATACATAAAGGGAAAATAACGAATTCCCCAGAGTGGCATAGGCTCCAAAGAAAGAATTATAACATTTTCTTTCTTGTTTGGTTGGGGTTTTTTCCTCAACGGGGGGGAGAACTGTTTTTGTTTGTTTGTTTTAAGACGGTCTCATGTAGCCTCATCTGACCTGGAACCTTAATCTATAGCCAGGAACAACTTTGAGTTCTGGTCCTCTTGTCTTTGCCTCCCCAGTTCAAGGTCCTAAGCACACACCACCACCTACAGGTTTGACAGAGGTATGGGTGGAAGCTGAGATTTGTGCATGGTAGAGAAGCAATAGGCCCAGTGAACCAGCTCCCTACCTCTCTGCTTTGCTTTTTGGTTAGTCCTTAGATTTGAGCGGTGACCTTAGTGCGACCATAAAGAACTGACTGTAGTTAAAACGCTTGGACTTCGTGCTGGAGGTAAGGGCGGCAAGAACAGAATCACGATGTCCACAACCGCACTTTCGAGGTTTAGAAGCAAGGGTTAAAAAGGGAGGCTGACCTCAGAGGAGGAAGTGATGGACAGAGGGGCTGTGCTGAGGGAACCAAAGGGAGTGGAACGAAAACACAGGTAATAAGGAAAAAGCAAAAGCAAATTATGTGAAGAATTAATAGGAAAACATTCCCAAACTGCAAACGTTAAACCACTTAGGAATAAGCCTATATTTCAATTCATAAGATCGGTCCTAAGGAGCCATTCAGAGGACCTCCAAAAATTGCATAAGTACAATAATGCTATATGTATATATATGTCTATGACTTCTTTTAAGTCGCATAAATTTCTCAAGGAAACATAATCTTACTTCAATAATGGTGACTTCTCCTCAAAATAATTATACAAATAAGTAGACTACATAATACCTCTGATTCATCCTTTCATCACTCTGTGAAAGTCGTACCATTGTGATGGAAAAACGAAGCCAGCCGTTCCTGTGTTAAAATTAGCAATGACACCTTGCAGTGCATTGTGGATATGTAAATGACGCTAAGTCGCCGCGCTGAGATCTCCGGAAATACCTTAACTATTTCCTTTCGCTTCCCCCATGTAAAGGTATGAGCTGACCGCCAGGCGGCAGTGCGACTCCAGATTTCAATGCGCACTATTAACGCATCCGCAGTCATAGACATTGGCGCTGACTCTACAAAGTCTGACAACACGTTTGTAAATTCAAACCCTTGATTTTTTTCTAATATCAATCATTAGCCTTGCAAACACGAGACTTAAATAGGAGCGGCTACAGATTATATGAAAACATAAACACAGGGAATATGTGCTTGGATAACAGAAGTGGGAGATCTAACACACAAATCCTTACTTTCAACTAAATAAAACGACCCTGAGGAGTCATGACAGGACCTCCAAAGTTATTTGATAGACTGCTTGATGAGGTGGAGTCAACACATGCATTTCTGCAGCTGCGTGGACTTCTTACAAGACCCTAATCTTAGTAAGTAATCGTCACTTTTTCCTCAAAATACAATGATAAACTACGTAATCCCTCTGCTTTATTCTTTCATTATTCTGGGCATGTCGTACCATTCTGACGGAAACAGATGGTAAAAAAGAAGTTTGAAAAACAAGCAATGACGTCTTGCAGTGCATTGTGGGTATGTAAAGGACCTTATGTCGCCGAACTCAGGTCTACGGAAATACCTTAAATATTTCCTCCCCCCCACCATGTAAAGATGTGGGATGACCACCAGGGGGCAGTGCAAACTCCAGGTTTTCGGAATTGAAACCTGCTTGCTAAACAGTCTGAATTGAAATTGAACTCCAGAAGTGTAGTCAGTTGTAGAGGCCTTGTGTATACACGAGGCGCTGGATTTCACCCTCCGCATTAATCAGTTAACAACAACTCGAAAATGAACGTTTCTTTAACACAAAGCATTGAGCATCCGAGGTCCTTGCCTAAGGCACTGGAATGTGTGTCAAGCACTGATAATGGGAAGTTCAAAGACACAGGGGCCAAACCCTGGAGGGTCGAGAGAAGGGCAGGAGGCACCAGAAGTTTCCTCGCCTAAGATCTGCCTCAAACGCAGTCAGAGACTGATACACCTAGACCGCTGTGGGGTTTAGTTCGCTCGTTTGGCGGTGTTTGAGACGGGGTCTCTTGTAGCCTAGGTTAGCCTCAATCTCTCCATGTAGCTGAAAATGACTTTGAACTCGAGATCCTTCTGCCTGCGAATCCCTAGTGCTGGGGTAACCGGCATGGGTCACCACATCAAACTTGGTGTTTGTTGTTCCTGATAGATTGTAGGAGCTCACGTGTGACTCAGTTTCGATCTGGAGTCATTTCTGACTTAAAGAAGTCATTTGAGCTCAAGATTCCCTGCTCTACTTGCTCCAAATATCCTTGAGGGCTGAGAGAAAGTTCTGAGTAAGCCCGTGAGAGAGAACGCTTTGCCTAGATGGAAGAACACATTATCTACTAAGATTCAGGCTGGTGTGCGCCAGCTGGAGGCACTCCGCCTTAGTGTGGCAGCTGCTTGCTGCTGACTGGATTCTTATATTGAGAAACCACGGCTGCTCGAGCTTCCCACCAAGGACAGCGCAGGGCGGCGGCCAGCTGGCTGGACTGCCCTCTCTTCTGCCTCTTGCCTTAATTAGGAAATATGCTGGCTGAGAAATAAACTCGGGGCTATTTGGTATTAACCTTCAGTCCTTCCGGTCTATCCTATGTTTCTGTTTTCATTTCTCTTAATCTAACATTTCCCCAGCTGATTTCTGCCAGAGCAGGCTCCCACAGTAGGTGTTTTTGGTTTGTTTTTTTTTGTTTGTTTATACAGTCCCTGGAGAACTCGATGCATAGACCAGGCAGACCTTGAACCCACAGACGAGTCTGCTTCTTGCTTCTAGTGAGGGGGTTAAAGGCATCATGTTAGGGTGACCTGATTCTCCCTTTCACCATCCCCCACATTCACACGTGTCTTTTGGTGGTGTGACAAGCTGCAGAGCAGGAGGCCAGAAGCCATCTAGAACAGATTTTTCTTTTGTTTGAGGCAGGGTCCCAATGTGGAGCCTTGGCTGACCTGAAACTCTCCAGGTAACCTAAGATGTCCTGAAACTCATGGGCAGTTCTGTCTCTGCCTGTTTCTGGAGTGCTTGGATTACTGGCATGTGTCACCACGCCCAGCTCAGGATGTTAAAATGTCTAAGGGTGACACCAATGGATGATTTTTGGAGGACAGACAAGAAGTGTAACAGTGGTTATGGAATTGAGAAGAACTCTGATGTCCAGGGGTATTGGAATGTAGGGTCTGGGGACTGTCCCTCATGCACATTCAGAAAAAGTCTTATGTCTCCCTTGTAGGATAAAATTTCTACAAGTCTACGATAAAGTTCTTGAACTGGTCTGGGCTTATTTTATATTTCTAACATTTATTTTTAATGATATGTGTGTGTAAATGCAGCTTTCTGTAAGAAGAGAGCATCAGATCCATCAAGAAGAGAGCTGGAGTTACAGGAGGTTGTGAGCCACAGGATAGGGGTGCTGGGAGGTTGTGAGCCACAGGATAGGGGTGCTGGGAGGTTGTGAGCTACAGGATAGGGGTGCTGGGAGGTTGTGAGCCACAGGATAGGGGTGTTGGGTGGTTGTGAGCCACAGGATAGGGGTGCTGGGAGGTTGTGAGCCACAGGATAGGGGTGCTGGGTGGTTGTGAGCCACAGGATAGGGGTGCTGGGAGGTTGTGAGCCATAGGATAGTGATGCTGGGAAACCAACTTGTGTCTCTGCAAGAGCAGTAAGCACGCTTAACCACTGACCCCTGTATCCATCTCCTTGGTTGGGATTTTAGAATGTCAAGAGGGAAAGAGGAGAGGGCTTATAAAATTATATTGTACAATTTAGGACCCCTAAACCTGCCTTTTTTTTTCTTTAGCATTTGAGATGGGGTATCTCTAGGTAGCCCTGACTGGCCTCGAACTCATACTATCTCACCTAGTATGACAAACTGAGACAAGAACAAAAGATCTGCCTGGAGGAAGAGCATATCATAAAGTATTTTGAGAAGGCTATGATGTAGACTAGTAAGCAGTATCTTGGAAGTGAGCAATAGCAGTTTTCCCGTTAGCTAGTACACACCAGGAATTCACAGAGAGAAATGCGCAGAGCTAGTGTAATGCTGAAAAGCTCTTTGCTGTATGTAAGTAATAATTCCAAACATAAAGTCTATATTTGGGACAGGAAGAATAGTCTTGCATAGGCAGGATATCAAAAATTGTGTTAGGGCTGGATCTGTTCCTCTCCACAGAAATCTTTAGTAAAAGGCGAAAGATTTAAATGATCTGAAAAAAAACCTGAGTGTGCAGCACTGGTTCCCCATTGTGCTCGGCCGCAGGTAAGTCCTACAGAACCAATGGGTGTTTGCTGCACAAAATCAGTGACTTCTGCTTTCATCTCACATGAAGTCGCTGAAATCCGCTTCACTATTGAGAAAACAAAAGGACAAGAAACAAAGTGAAAGAGTTTACACTTTTAAACAGAAGCGCGAGCTGTGAGCAATGCATTGTGGGTACGTAAAAGATGTAGCGTTCAGAGACAGGTTTACAATATGCCATCTTTATCCCTGTGCTAGCCGTGAACCACCATCAGAGGGCAGGACGAAAACCGTGTGTACAGGAGTATACGCACCACCCACAAAGTCTGACTTTTCGGGGAGGGGTAGCCGATCCCCCACCCTTAGAGAGGGAGCGATTGCCACTTGATGGCTACTGGGGGAGGAGACTGTGGTGTGTTGCTCTTGCCCAGTAGGACTCCACATCCATACGAATTTGGGCAGCACTAATTGGACTCGGGAGGTTATTAATAAGCACGTGATAACAACAAAACAATAGGTAAAATAAAAGGACATGAGGTGAAAGGGAGTCGGAGGAGGGAGGTAATGGTGGATGGATATTGTCTTAGTGTTTCTATTGCTGTGGCAAAACACCATGACAAAAAGCAAGTTGGGAAGGAAGGATGTATCTGGCTTACACTTCATTCAGCCCTGCTATAGGAAGTCAGAACAGGAACCCAAACAGGGCAGGACCCTGGAGGCAGGAGCTGATGCAGAAGCCATGGAGGGGAGCTGCTTATTGGCTTGCTTCCCATGGCTTGCTCAGCCTGTGTTCTTATAGAACCCAGCACCAATAGCCCAGGGATGCCACCACCTACCACGGGCTGGTCCCTCCCACGCTGATCACTAAATGATTAATTGTCTTACAGCTGGATCTCATTGAGGCATTGCCTCAACTGAAGTTCTTTCTCCTGATGACTCTAACTTGTCAAATTGACACACAAAACCAGCCAGTACAGATATGATCCATACACATTGGATAGCTGGGTATGGTGGTCCACACATTTATTCTCAACACTTGGAGGCAAAGGCAGGTATATTTCTCTGGCTGGAGGTCAACCTGTTGTACAAGTTCCAGGCCAGCTAGTGTAATAAAGAACCTGTCACAAAAATAAAGACTTGAAAATGGTCTTGATACATTTACTTTACACAAATGTGCTGAGCACTAGCTGTGCTTGCCCAGGGACACAGGAATGTGGCCTTAGTGGAGATAAAAGAATGTTGGGACATGGAGCCCAGGCACTAGCAGATCCAGAAGAGCAAAGTTGGTAACCTGAGATTTACCTCCAAGGCACCAGGAAGCCACAGGGAAGTTCGAAAGCAACTCAAGAGACTAGGGCAGGAGTACTGTATGAATTCAAGGCCGTGGTAGTCTACATGGAAATATCTATGGGATATACACTGTGATTATGTCTCCAAAAAAAGGTGAGGAGAACCATATAAAACAGAAGGAAAGGAAAACTCTAAAATAGAAAACATGGCCAGATTAGGTGTGTAGTTTGCGTTTGTTTTCTTCATATTCATTTTGAAAATTAGGAGAATCAGCCTGGCATGGTGGCTCATGCCTTTAATCCCAGCACTCAGCGGCACAGGCAGCTGGACCTCTGTAATTTAAGACCAGCCTGGTATAAATATTGAATTCCAGTCAATGAGGTCTACACAGTGAGATCCTGTCTCAAGCAAAGCAAATAGGAGGATCAGACCTGGAGTGTGAAGTCCCCTTTTTTCTTGGTATCTGTTGGCAACCAGTCCACAGGGACAAAGGACAAAGGGGCAGAAGCAATGACAGAGAGCTTTGGATGAAGGAAATGGCTTTTCAGGCGGTGACCAGTGACACTGAGGGAGGGGAGATATTAAGGATGGGGACAGAGACTGCGGGATGATCACCTAATTTGCATAAGGTGCCAGGCTCCTGTCCTGAAGTTGATTTAGTGGCAGCGCAGCCCTATGAAAATGGTCAGAGCACGTTACCTAGCTACCATGTGGGCAGCAGGGGAAGAACATTACAGGGAACTGCATCAAGGGTCATCCTTGAGGTTAGTCAGGCATCAGGGGCCTAGAGACAGCATTCAATAAGGCTAGGCAGAAAGCAGGGAGACCCTGCGGGGATGGAGTCCTCCAGATTGTGCCTAGCCCAGGAAGGGCTGCTAAGCTATGGTAGACTGCAACCTCTGACCAGCAGGACCTCCAACCCTGGACAAATGAGTCAGTAGTTAAGAGCACTCGCTGCTCCAGTAGAGGACCTCGGTTCGGTCCCCAGAAACCACATGGTGGCTCACAACCGTCCCTACACCCTTATGAATTCCATGGGAAACAACACACCCAGACATACATGATGGCAGAAAACTCATACACATAATTTTTTTTTTAAATAATGGGGCAGAAGAGATGGCTCAGCAGTTAAGAGCACTGGCTGCTCTTCCAGACGTACTAAGTTCAATTCCCAGCAACCACGTGGCAGTTCACAACCATCTGTAATAAGATCTGGTGTCATCTTCTGGCCTGTAGGCATACATGTAGGCAGAAAACTCTATACATAATAAAAAGAATCTTTTTAAAATTTTTTAAATAATAGCAAGCATGTCAGCTGATATTCTGTGGTCAAGAGGCACACATAAAAAAAATGGAAGACTTACCACCAAAGCCTATAAAACCAGAAGCAAAGTTTATCCCAAATGCAGAAGAAAATCACTGAGGGTCATGAGCAGCTACCCCAGCCAGAGTCTGGGCTTCTGAAACTGCAGCGATGGCAGCAGGTTCTGTGCTGCTTGTATTGCAAGAAGTAAGCATTAGGAGTGGACAAAAGAATTCTTACAATTTTGAGGTTATGCTAGAGACTTATTGCAGTTTACAGTTTTTGCCTACAAGGTTTCATCTCAATGGTGTTTACAAAAGCCCTGTGGCTTTATTTGTAAGCAACTGATGGTGCTTACAAAACTACTTGGCTTTCCTGGCGCAGCCGGGTTCCCATGGCAGAGAAACACAGGAGACAACGTGAAGCTGAAAGTCATGCAGAAACAACTTATTAAAAGTTAACCTTGGTCCAAGGAAGCTGTCAGCCCTAAGGGACAGAGGGGTTATTGTTAAAAGCTAACATTTGGCTCAGAGGTTAAGAGCACTGACTGCTCCTTCAGAGGTACTGAGTTCAATTCCCAGCAACAACATGGTGGCTCACAACCATCTGTAATGAGTTCTGGGTGCCCTTTTCTGGTGTTAAAGCATACATGCAGATAGAACCCTGTATACATAAACAAATAGAGCTTTATTATGAAAAATAAAAGTTAACATTTGGTCACTGACAAAGCTCCTAGCTGCAAATTCTCATTTCTCTAAGCTTATGATTTTATTTCCTATACTCCTGGACCCTTCAATATTCAAGTGAACCGACTCCCATCCCACCCTCAACTCATGTATTGAGGTCCTATCATCGTGTGAGTTAGTGTCTTAGTTAGGGTTACTATTGCTGTGATGAAACACCGTGACCAAAGCAATTTGGGGAGGAAAGGGTTTATTTTACTCACAGTTCCCTATGACAGTTCATCATCAAAGTAGTGAGGAAACAATTCACACAGGGTACTGCTGGGGGACCTCCTTCAATCAATGGCCTTTGAAAGGCTGGATCAGGTTCAGTGTGACCTTCGGAACCAAAAAGGTGCATGATCGCACACCCATTCTCTCTCTCCTATCTCTTCTGAATGCTGGATTCGGTTCCTGCTCCCCGTTCGTTTGTACAGAGGTGATATGGAAGTCCCTCTGTGATTACCATTAATGAATAAGAAACTGCCTTGGCCTGTTGATAGGGCAGAACTTAGGTTGTCAGGGAGGACTGGACTGAATGCAGGGAGGAAGAAGGACAGAGTCAGAAAGAGACGCCATGGAGCCACCAGAGTCAGACATGCTGAATCGTTGCCAGTAAGCCACTGCCATGTGGCGATATACAGATTAATAGAAATGGGTTAAATTAATATAAGAGTTAGCCAATAAGAAGCTGGAGCTAATGGGCTAAGCAGTATTTTAATTAATACAGTTTCTGTGTGATTATTTCAGTTCTGGGCAGCCAGGACAAATAAGCAACCTCCTCCCAACACAGAGGACTGTGATCTGTGAGTCTCCCCTAAATAAAGAACCACTTATTCTATATTAGCGTTCTTCTTCTTCTGCCACCCAAAGTGAGTACGAGCTGACACCTACCAGGACCTGCTCATCGCTTCCGGCCACCGTCTCCCACCTGCAGCACACTGGTGCAACCTCTCCAGCTGCCCAGGAATTTTTCTCACAGTGAGCCCCGCAGCGTCATGTCCACCAGCTGCACACAGGCTCCATTTGCATTTTGCAACTGACAGCAAGCTGGGTTTCCTGATATTCTGGCAACTAAAAACTCTTCATGTGTATAGAATCACTTTAATTCGTCTTAATAATTGTTCTTAATTTGTCAAGCAAAGCATATTTGTAAGTATATAAGCAGGCACCAATACACAGAACCAAAGCATGACAGTTCATGCCACTGCTAGTCACATCTCTATTGCAAGTCCGTCTCTCCACCATGTGGCTGCAACTGAGACACCTGCTGGCCAATAAAGGCTATTGCACCTATAACAATTTACTGAAATTTCCTGATGCCTAATGAAGGTAAGTAATTTGAAATTTGAAGTAAATTGAAGTAAAATAAATTTGAAAGTTACACGATGGCAGACAATACTACCTTCCAGGAAATTAATAACCATTTTGTTTACACTATGGATGGTTTTCTGCAAGGCCTATGTGATTTTTCTAATATAGCCATTTATTTGATTTTGGGAACTAGCTTTGTTTTTCATATTATATACTTAAGAAAATAGTTTGATAACAGAGCCAAGAATGGGGTATGTTTAGAAATGATACATTCTTTACAGACTAATAATGAACAGTGAACTGACAGGATTGATACCATCGAAAATCAAAAGTTAGCTGAAAAGATTAATACAATTGAAAATAATAACATTAATTTGACAGACAAAATTCAAACCATGTCAAAGGGTGCTGAGAAATTATCTGAAAGAATTCATACTGTTGAACTTAACAATCAAAATCTATTAATAAGTTATGATAGGTTAGTAGATAGAATATCTCTCCAGGAAGACAATCTGCACACCATCCAAATGATGTCCAAGTATGAGATGTTATCTTTACTGGAAAAATTTCATAACTTGGACTCAAAGGTGCAGAATAAGGACCAGAGACTTGATGACTCAATGAATGAACTAGATTTATATTCAGGTAAAGAGATTCATGCTTTACAAAAGGCAGTGGTAAAAAGATTTGAAACAATTGAAGAAATTATTGGAACTGATGATCAGGGACAGAAGGTACAAAGACAGGATTTAAACTTGCCAGTAAATGTCAGGGTCAGAGATGACTTACCCAGGGTTCTAGCTGCTTACCCTGTAATCTCCTCTGTCAAGATATCCAGTACTAAGTACCCAAAACTATTCAAAGAATGTAAATGGAAAACTATACTTCTGAAGGATCTAAAGGAAAATTAAGCAAGCAATAGTGTCTTATAGCTTGCATTCACCATTTGTTAGGGAAATGGTGAAAATGTGGGCTTCAAGCAATTAGGCTATCCCACATGGTTGGCTTCAGTTAGGCTCATCGGCCCTTGAAGATGGACCTTAGCTGCTATGGCAGTGTGACTAATGAGAAGAGGCAAAAATTTTCGAACAACAGGGAAAACTAAAAGATTTGAAGCTTCCCAAGATCAAATTCTTGTTGAAGGCTATTGCATGGATCCAGAGAATAGTCATGATGTCTCTTCACAGCAATAGAAAGCCTAACTAAAGAAGAAGTTGGTTTTAGGGACTATGGTATTCCTATGATAAGCCAGAAAGTATTTTGTTTGAATGATTAATGGCCTTGGGCTTGTGGGTTAGAAAAGGCAGATGGGCCATATTAGTAGGAGCATGGAAGACAGTGGACATGGCAGCTCAGAACTGCTCTTAACTCCAGTTCAGGGGATCGGACACTTTCACACGGACATACATGCAAGCAAAACATGAAAGCACATGAAATAAATAAATAAACACTCATGGAACCAAATAGACACCACACCTAGGGGGAAGAAGGCCAACTGATATTGTGGCCTGTGAGAGATGCTGGATCTAGGAGGTGACATTCTAAGACCAAGTGTGACAGACTTCTCCCCCTTTTCCTCCATCAGTAGCACAGTTTAAAATAAAATTTAGTGTGTGTGTCTGTGCACGTGTATGTATGTATGTTTTATTGTGGGTGCTCACAGAAATCTGAAGAGGACATTGGATCTCTAGGAGCAGGAATCAAGGCAGTTATGAGCCAGGGGGCTGGACTGAAATACAGGTTTCTGCAAAACCTATAAATTGCCAAGCCATCCCTGCCCTGGTGTCTTAAGATGTTAATACAGTTTCCTGAAGTGCAGGGCAGGGTGTGAGGTTCTTGTGAAGTCTTAACTGGTATGGATTCCCCTGTGTGGGGAGGAGGCAGGGCTGTGGTCAGGGCCTTCTTAGTGCATTCCAGAAGTTCTGGCTCCTGACCCACTTCACTCAGAAGGATAAAAAGCAAGCTAGAAATGTGCCAACACCTAAGCTCACAGGTATCTTAGGTCTTCTATGGCACTGAAGATGTAGAAATTCGTTTATTGAACTTCCACTTAAGAATGCCAAAATCAGAGCTAACAAAGGACTTCTCCAAAGCAGTTCTGCCTGGAATTTATCTCCATTTATAGGCTTTGAAGAGAAAAATGGCCCTATCATCTAGGGAAAGATTGCTGTTCCAGGAATTGGTGAAAGGAGAGGACTTATCAGGAATACTAGTTTAGAGTAAGAAAATTCGATGTGTCCTCTCCCTAGGATAGAGACAGTAAAGGCTGCACAGCGTGAGGCCAGCCTCCTGAATGAAACAGTAAGGCCCTCTCAGAAAAACAAACACACAAACAATACAGAAAACAGGGCTGGTGAGTTGGCTCCGTAGGTAAGGACACATGCCACCAAGCTTGTCACCCTGAGTTCCACATAGAAGGACAGAACTATCTCCTACAAGTTGTATTTTGTCATCTAAGGCACACTGTGGCATGTGCACACAGATAAATACACACAATAAATCAGTTTTTACTTTCATTTTATTGTATTTTAGGAGGCAGTGTCTCACTATGAGTCACAGAACTCACACAGTCTGCCTGTCTTTGTTTTTCAAGATTAATCTCAAGATTAAAGGCATGTATCAGCATATCAAGCTAAATGTAAATCAAATTAACATTTTTGTTATGATATAGGTATTTTGTCTGCATGTATGTTTGGTGCCAGTGGGGGCCAATAGAGGGCACTGGATCCCCCTGGAAGTAGAGTTACAGACGGTTGTGAGTAGCCCTGTGGGTGCTGGTAGTTAAACCCAGGACTTCTGGAAGAGCAGTCAGTGCTCTTAACAGCTGAGTCTCTCTAGTACCTTACAAAAACTGTAAGGGAAATTAATGAGCTCAATTGGGAATCTAAAAAGGAGGGAGGTGTGACTCAATGATGACTCGTGTTCACTTGCACTGTAAAAACAAGTGATGTATGCTTTTCATCCCAGGACTAAGGAAGCAGAGGCAGGTGAGTGGATCTTTGAGACTTTGAAGCCAAACTGGCTCACCTAGTGAGCTCCAGGACAGCCAGGGCTACACAGTGAGACCCTGTCTTAAAAGTAAAAAGAAAAAAAAGGAAAAAAAGAATAAAAGAAAAACAAAGAGGAAAGAGGCATAAAGCCATGAGTG
The DNA here is from genome assembly GCA_004026605.1 of Ondatra zibethicus. NCBI lineage: Eukaryota > Metazoa > Chordata > Mammalia > Rodentia > Cricetidae > Ondatra > Ondatra zibethicus. Next base: position 39,169 of record PVIU01012795.1, on the reverse strand, counting down.
TCTTTTACAAATAACTCACTAATTACTGCCTTACAGACACAAAATTATAATGTACTCTTGATTAGAAGCACACTAATTCACTGTCACTTACTTTGTCAGATCCATGCTGGCCAAAAGTCAGTGGTCCAGATGACCAACTTGCTGAATGACAATTCACGAAAGCACTGATTTACTGAAGACATGTGTCCTTCAAATATTTGTACAAGGTTTAGCAGTTCATATCGGTGGCAGAAGCCACCCTCTCCCAGCCCCAAGAGCCCCTTCCTCAGTGTCCCTTTTCTGCCTTCTGTTGGCCCTTCCTCCATGTCTGGGGCCCTGACACCCTCATACTAGCTGCTCAAGAATGAGCAGTCAAAGCCACGCAGATGGCGACATCTCCCTGCCCGTGTCCCCTGCCACCAAACAAAGCAGAGACAAATGGTGTTTGAACTGTTGTATAAAACTGCAAAAGCTGTTAAATCTGTTTGTCTGTATTAGGTATCTATTTCTATGTTAAAAACCATCCCCGAAATGTAGTGAGAGACAGTAAAGCTCTCACCATGTAGCCCAGGCTGGGCCTTGAACTCACTATGTAGCCCAGGCTGACCTCAAACCCTTGATCCTATGGCCTCAGCTTCCAGAATGCTGGGATTACAAGCCTGTGCCACCACCTCTGGCTGTAAGAATTTCTGTACCTTAGTGTTCATGGGTCAGGAATCTGACAGGAGCTTCACTGAGCTCTTAGTTTCTTCCTTTTTAAAAACTAATTTACTGTTATTTCATTTGCATTGGTAATTTACCTGCATATATGTCTGTGTGAGGGTGCCAGATGTTGTTAGAGACATTTATTAGCTGCCATGTGGATGCTGGGAATTGAGCTTGAGTCCTCGGAAAGAGCAGTCAGTGCTCTTAACCTCTGAGCCATCTCTCCGTCTCCCCCCATCACCTCCCCTGTTTCTTTGTGTCTTGTTTTGTAACCCAGGCTGGCTTTCAAATCCTCCTGCCTTAGGCTCCTAAATGCTGGGAATACAGGTGTGCATCACCATACCCAGCTCTGACTTGGAATCTTTTGTGAGGTTTTCCAGGCAAAGATATCAGCCAGATTGCTGTCATCTGAAGGCGGGGCTGATATATCACTCCCCACGTGGCCATGTGACTCGCTCCAAGGCCTTGGAAGACAGTAAAGGCAATGGTGCAGGAAGCCTCAGTTTTTCATTATGGGGACCTTTGCTTGTGGCTGCTGAGTGTCCTCACAACATGGCAGTGGTATCTCTCAGAGAGACCCAGACTGGTGTGGTGGCCACAGCTATAATCTCAACACTTGAGAAGCAGAAGCAGTTGGAGCTCTGTGAGTTCAAGGCCAACCTGGTCTAGAAATTGAGTTTCAAGGAATCCAGGGCTACAAAGTGAGAGAGAGAAAGAGACAGACAGAGAAGAAAGAGAGAGAGAAGCAAGGGCCTGCAAAATGACTCAGCAAGTAAAGATGCTTGCTGTGAAGTCTGATGACCTGAATTTGGTCCCTGGGACCCACATGGTGGAAGGAAAGAACTAATTCCCATAAATTGTCCTCTGACCTCCATAGGTATACTGTTGCGTGCATGTGCCTATTTGCACACACACACACACCTTCAAAATAGATAACCAAAGATGAAAACAATACAAAATAGACCAAGAAAATAATAAAAATAAAATAATAAACAAATCCTCCTAAATATAAAGAACAATTCCCAGAACAAGAAAGACTCCCTAAGAGCTCTCTACCTGTGTGTTTCTTCTGCTTCATCTTGTCAGCAAGAAGCCAGTTCACCTCAAACTCACAGGAAAGTAGGTTCTGTCCTTGGAAGGGGGAGTGTAAAAAAAGCTGTTGGTGAGGCCATCAGGATGGCTGAGCAGGTAAAAGCATTTGCTTCCAAACCTGATGATCTGAGCTCAGTTCCTCTAAGGCACATAAAGGTACTGGAGAAAGGGGGCTGAAGAGATGGCTCAGCTGTTAAGATCACTGGCTTCTTTTCCACAGGTCCTGAGTTCATTTTCCAGCAACCACATGGTGGTTCAAAATCATCTCTAGTGGGATCTGCTGCCCTCTCCTAGCATAAGAGCATATATGAAGATAGAACACTCATATAAATAATTAACTCTTTAAAAAAAGATGGATGCGTGCTGGAGGGATGTCTCAGAGGTTAACAATGGCTGCTCTTCCAGAGGAAGAGTTCAATTCCCAGCAATCACATGGTGGCTCACAACCATCTATAATGAAATTTGGTGCCCTCTTCTGGTCTGCAAGCAAACATGCAGACAGAACATTGTATACATAATAAATAAAATAAATCTTTAAATAAAGAAAAGACAGAGGGGAGAACTGAGTTGCCCATGTGTCCTCTGAGTGTAACACTCATGCTGTGGCACATGTACCTCCACACTCACACATCATACACACACAATAAATACATACAAAATTGTTAAAAGTTGGTAGGCATATTTGAAAACTGCCTTACTATCTAATGAAAACTCTGAGCCAGGGCATGGTGATGGTATGTGTAATCCCAGTGCTGAGGCAGGAGGATGGAGAGCTCAGCAGGGCTACAAGGTGTGACATTGTCTTTTTCCTCGTGGTTTTTTGAGACAAATTCTCTATATATATTCTTAGCTGTCATGGAACTCACTATGTAGACCAGACTGGTCTCACACTTATGGAGATTTGCCTACCTCTGTCTCCAACTGCCAGAAGTAAAGGCATGTGCCACTATGCCTGACCAAATGACACCGACTTATGAAAAACAAAGTCCTTGAAAAACTAACAAATAAGTTCATCATAGGGCTGGAGAGATAGCTCAAGAGGATATGAATGCTGACTGTTCTACCAGAAGTCCTGAGTTCAATTCCCAGCAGCCACATGGTGGCACACGACCATCTGTACTAAGATCTGGTGCTCTCTTCTGGCATCTTTTACCTACATGCAGGAAGAATGCTGTGTACATAATTAATAAACAAATCTTTAAAAAATTCAGTTTATCATAAAAATGACTATTTATGAAATTCAAAAAATGGTCATTTGGAGAATAAAAATCTTACCTATTGACCTGATAACTGGAATTCACTGGAGGTGTTAATTAAATGGCCACATGTCCTATAATGAAGGTGATGGGGTGGCTGATACATCAGTCCCAAAGTACAGCAGTGATATTAATGGTTGAGAAGCTCCTGCACCAACACAGCAGGAATCTCAAGAGATGTCAGATACAGAGAAGAAACTCTCCAAGCTGTCCTCTAACCTACACACACACACACACACACGCACACACACACACACACACACACACACACACACACTAGTTAAAATGTTAACATTTTAAACCTATTTAGTGTATAAGCATGTGTGTGTGTGTGAGAGACAGCGTGTGTGTTGAGTGTCAAGGCTTGGCAGCAAGCACCTCTGCCACTGGGTCATCTCACAGGCTCCAAAATGCCTCAATTCACCCAGTTATATCAGCACGGGGACTGGGGCGCTTAGTTAGCATTGAAGAGTTTTGTTATACGGTTATCCAGGGTCTAGGGAGAAATCCCAAGGCCAACTTGTTTCCAGTTTCCGCAGTGATGTTTGACTCTGTGCACATCACAGGCTCGCTGTACTGGCCCAGAAGAGGAGGCAGGGGAGGTGACTCAGTGATTAAGAACAGTTGCTGCTCTTGCAGGGGACCCAGGTTGGGTCGCACATGCCAGCACACTGCTGCACCTGGAGCACTGCATACATAAAGGTGAAACTCAAACTTATAGAATAAGAATGAATTAAAAGCAAAAACAAGAAAGCTTACCTAGAAGAGCAGACAGCATGGTGTAGCTCTCAGGCTCACAACTGTAATCCAACACTCAGAAAGTAGAGACAGGATGAATGTCAGGATTTCAAGGCCAGCCTAAGCTACAATGACCCTGTCTTCAAACAAACTGGTAAGATCAGTAATTTAAGGTCCTCCTTAACTACATAGCAAGCTTGAGTACAGCCTGGCTGCAGGAGGCCTGAGAGAGAGAGAACATGTCACCATAACTCCAACCCATCAACACTTAGGTCACATCAATAGTGGAGGAGGAGGGCCGCTTGTTCATCCCAGCCACCCAGAACCAAAATAATCACACAGAAATTATATTAATTAAATCACTGCTTGGCCCATTAGCTCCAGCTTCTTATTGGCTAACTCTTATATTAATTTAACCCATTTCTATTAATCTGTATATTGCCACGTGGCTTACCAGGTGAAATTCCCAGCATCTGTTTCTGGCGGCTCCATGGTATCTCTCTCACTCCACCCTTCTTTCTCCCACCATTCAGTTTTGTCTTCCCTGCCTACCTAAGTTCTGCCCTATCAACAGGCCAAGGCAGTTTCTTATTCATTAATGGTAATGATAGCACACGGAGGGACTCCCAAATCACCTCCCCTTTACTGTTTAAATAAAAAGGAAGGCTTTAACTTTAACATAGTAAAATTACATATAACAAAACAGGTACCAAATTAAAATTACAGTTACAATATTTATATCTATCTTATCTTTTATCATAACTAGGGAAAACTATAAATTCTTCTACTTCATCAAAGACTCCAGAAGGATATAATATTACCTAAGTCAACAGGAAGTGCACTGTAACCAACTTCCAAAACTCTAGAAATGACAGAGACATCTTGCTGCCTAGACAATCACCCAAAGTTCTTTTGTAGCGTTGGGTCATCCATCTTCAGCCTACAGGCCCATAGTATCTGGCAGAATTTTCCATAAAACAGGAGATTTCAAAGACAGTTCAGTCACTTTCTTCTGTGTCCTGCAGAATGTCTCTGAAGGATCATCTCACCCTTAGGCAAGTTCAGCAGTGCTGCGGAAGCTACTTCTGCTCCTTTAGCCAATAGCCTTTAAGATACCAGCCCATTGGGATGTGGTCTCTTTAGTTTTAAAAAGCAGTGGTAGCCATGTGCTCGCTCTCTTGCTTCCGGCTTCCGGCTGTAAGACTTCATTCCTGATCGTGCAGAGGGCTGTTGTCTGGGACAGTGATCTGTAAGTTTTTCCCTTTAAATAAATAACCATTTTATTAATCACAATTCCAAACTGGTGTGGGATTTTTTTATGACTTACGCCTTCATCTGGCACCCAATGTTTGGTTTTAAAACCCCCCTGGCTCAGCTGCCTGCCGCCAGTTTGGCTTGGCATGAGGCCTCCCTCAGCCACCTCCCCACATGAATTTAAACTCCATGTCTCCCGGGCTCCACGGGCCCAGACAGTCTCTGCCTGCCTGGTTTGCTCTTTTCTGAGCAGTTTTTAAATCCCCCTTGCAGCATAGCACTTAAGCAGCGCCAAACGCTGCAACCCCTCGTGTCGACTCTTTGTCACGTGGAGGCATACGTGGCTTCCAGGTTGCTGTTTTCTACCCCTGGATTCTGGGTTTCTGGTTCAGTGTATGGAATTGATTTAATTACATTTACTTTGTTGAACAACTCATATTTCCCATTTTTTAACAAATACTAAGGCAGACACTGAAACAGGACCCCATTTCTGTCATCTTTGCTGGATAATAGGTAATATGGCAGTTTTCATTTCCATTGCAACTTTTACTGCTTTCTTTACTAATACAATGGATTATATCATGCGAGGTTTATATGACTGTAGGAATAGCTCAATTTATTGGTTACTAGGTTTCAGTTTTCTTCTCCATATTCTATCATTAAGGAAGAATATGGCACTCCTAAGAACAATACAATCTTTACGGACTAATAATGAATGGCTAGTTGAAAGGATTAAAATTATTGAAAATCAGAGGTTATCTGAACAACTGAATATTATGATAGGTAAAATTGACTCCATATCCAAGGGTACTAGGAAGTTACCTGAAAGGGTTCATACTGTTGAATTTGACGTTCAGAAGTTATCACAAAGTTTTGATAAGGTAACAGACAGAATGTACCTCCAGGATAGCAATTTACACGATATCCAAGAAAGGTTCAAGGAGGACATGTTATCTTTGAAGGGAAACATTAAAACCTTGGAATTACAGGTACAGAATGGGGACCAAAAAATTGATACCTTAGTGAAATCACTAGAAACATATGCAGGTCAGGAGTTTCAGGCTTTACGAAAGACAATGATAAAAAGATTTGAAATGATTGAGGAAACTATTGGAGCTGGTGAACAGAGTAAGAAGGCACAAGGACAGGATACAACATCACCACCAGCTGTCAGAACTGGTTTACCCAGGGTTTTAGTGTCATAACCTGTAATTTACTCTGACAAAGCATCAACTTCTAAAGGCTCAAAGGGAGCCAAAGAAGGTAGATGGATGCCAATAGGAATGAATGATCTAAAAGAAATTAAGCAATCTGTCGTTAATTATGGCTTGCACTCTGCATTTGTTAAGGAAATGATAAGGACTTGGGCTTCTAATGTCAGAGCTACCTCCCATGATTTCTCTCAGTTAGTGTCCTCAGTATTGGATGATGGACCTTCCTTGATGTTTGGAATTTATTTCAGAGAAGAATCCAAACATATGGAACAGCAAGGAAGAGCAAAAGGTATGGAGGTTTCCCAAGATCAAATTCTTGGCGTAGGAGTGTATGCTAATCCACAGGTCAAAGCTCTTTACAACGAAGAAGTATTGTCCCTATGCCACAAAGCAGCCTTGAATGCTTGGGATAGGATACAGGAACTAAGGAAAAGGGTCAAATCATATACCAGGGTTAGGCAGGGACAGAGAGAACCCTTTACTGACTTTTTGAAAAAATTAATTAAGGCTCTGCAAATAGGAGTAACAGACCCAGAACCTAGACGAATAATTCTTGAATATCTGGCTTTTGAAAATGCAAACTTAGAATGTAAAAAGATCACTGGGCCTTTAAGGTCTAGATCAGCGCCTATGGATGAATGGATTCAGCATACGATGAATGTTGAGACATTTGACTATAATGATGAATCTTGGGTAGGAGAAGCAATTTCCAAAGCAATGAGGAGACATCAAACTGCCAAATGTTTTAATTGTGGTAAATTAGGACATCTGAATAGGGATTGCAGGCAAGGAATTCCTAGGAATAATATCTCCTCTGGGAATGACAAAAATAGGAGACCTCGGCCTTCAGGTATATATAGGAGGTGTGGTAAAGGCCAACATTGGACCAATGAATACAGATCAACAACAGACAGACAAGGCAACCCAATACCATCGGGAAACCCCTTGAGGGGCCTCTCACAGGCCCCCAAGACAAAAGTGGCCCAGCCATTCCCAGTTACAGTGGAGAACATGTCTCACCAAGAAAATTTAAAAATCCAATGCCTGCTGTAAAAAGCAATACAGGTCTAAATGATGGGTTAAATGTGGAGGACGAGTCAAAAAATCCAGTAGGACAGAGTAAATGTATATTTTGGCAGACTTCTATTAACGATCAAACACCAAAGCTAAGAGTCTATATAAATGGCATCTTTATTGAAGGCTTATTAGACATGGGTGTGGATGTAAGTATCATTACTCCAGAATCTTGGCATCCGAATTAGCCTCTTCAAGAGGTAGATGTTCAGTTTCTGGGAATTGGAACCCTATCTCATGTAAAACAAAGCACGAGATGGGTTGAATACATAGGGCCTAAAGGGCAAATAGGAAGACTAAGGCCATATATAGCCAATATTGCAATAAATTTATGGGGCCGTGACCTGCTACAGCAATGGAATACCCAGATTAACATTCCTGTAGTCCCAGGAACTCATAATTCTGGGAAGGATATAATGAGGTATTATGGTTACAGGTCACCAGCCATTCAGGCTGTACAAGAACATACAACAACTAGCAAACATTTAGAGGTACCAACAGCCTTACCTTTAAAATGGTTAACTGAGAAGCCAATATGGATCAAGCAGTGGCCTCTAGCTGAAGATAAATTACAGACTTTGGAACAGCTGGTACGAGAGCAACTAGATGCTCATCATATTGAAGAATCAACCAGGCCTTGGAATTCTCCTGTGTTTGTTGTAAAAAATAAATCTGGTAAACGGAGAATGGTGACAGATCTAAGAGCTGTCAACAAGGTAATTCAACCTATGGGTCCTCTACAATCTGGAATTCCTTTGCCTTCTCTATTACCAAAAGGATGGCCCCTTATAGTTATTGATTTGAAAGATTGTTTTTTCACTATACCTTTACAAGAAAAGGATAGAGAAAAATTTGCCTTCACAGTGCCTACTTAATATAATTCTCAGCCTACTAGGAAATATCAATGGGCTATCCTTCCACAGGGAATGCTCAATAGCCTCACCCTATGCCAATACTTTGTAAGTCAGCCTTTGGAAATAATATGTAAAAATTTCCTAAGTCTATAATTTACCATTACATGGATGACATTTTGCTATCTGATTCAAATATGGATACTTGAGAAAGAATGTTTGAAGAAGTAAAGAAAGTTTTGCCAAAATGGGGATTACAAATTGCTTCTGAAAAAATACAGAGAGAAGATTCTGTCAATTACCTAGGCTATAAAATAGGTTTGCAGAAAATTAGGACACAAAAGGCACATACTAGGAGAGACCAGTTGAGGACTCTTTTTTTTTAAATATATACATACATATATATGTATATATAAATATACACACAGAGTCTTTCTCCCCCTCATGGAGCTTTTTTTTTAAAAGATTTATTTATTTATTATGTATACAATGTTCTGTCTGTCTGTATGCTTGCTGGCCAGAAGAGGGCACCAGATCTCATTACAGATGGCTGTGAGCCACCATGTGGTTGCTGGGAATTGAACTCAGGACCTTTGGAGCAGTCAGTGCTCTTAACTTCTGAGCCATCTCTCCAGCCCCCAGTTGAGGACTCTTAATGACTTTCAAAGATTGTTAGGAGATATTTCCAGTCTACGACCAGCTGTTGGGATAACATCTGATTTAATAATTCATTTAAACAAAACCTTAGATGGTGATAAAGACTTGAATAGTCCCAGTGAATTAACAGCTGAAGCTCAAAAGGAATTCACAATCGTAACATGTGGGCCTGCTTGTTGAGGTATCTGTCCTGCCCGGTACCCCAGCCTTTTAGTCCCAGAGAAAATCACATAGAGGTCTCCATAAGTTATAAACTGATTTGCCCATTAGCTGAGGCTTCTTGTTAACTCTTATAACTTATATTAATCCATTATTCTAGTATATGTTAGCCACGTGGCTTAGTACCTTTTTCAGTAGGGCAGGTCACATCCTGCTTCTTCAGTGTCTGGAAAGGACTGCAGGAAGAGCTTCCTTCTTCCCAGAATACTCCTGTTCTCATTGCCCTGCCTCTACTTCCTGTCTGGTTGTCCTGCCTATACTTCCTGCCTGGCTACTGGCCAATCAGTGTTTATTTAAAACATAATTGACAGAATACAGAATTGTCCCACACCAGACAATTGTTGAGGAGAAATTACAGGAGGCACATGTAGATAGGGTGAATCCAAATCTTAACTGGATTCTAGTCATATTACCTTCCAGAAATTCTCCTACAGGAATTTCAATGCAGAGGGATGATATTAGATTGGATCTTTTTACCACATAAACCAAGTAAAAAATTAAAAACTTATGTGGAAAAAGTCTCTGAATTAATTATAAAAGGCCAGTTGAGACTTCTTCAATTAGCAGGTATAGACCCAGCAGAGATTAGAGTACCTTTTACTGCTGATGAAATAAAAAAGTTATGGGAAGACAATGAACCATGGCAGAAGCTTTTGGGAGAAATTAATAGCAATTGTCCAAAAAGCGATAGATTTAACCTTATAAAGAGAACTTCTTGGATTCTTCCCCAAATTGTACATGATGCTCCAATAACTGGAGCCTGTACATTTTATACTGAGGCAAATAAATCAGGGAAGGCAGGTTACAAATCAGAAGAATTAAGCAAGGTGCAACAAAGTCCTCATAATTCTGCCCAGAAGGCAGAGCTATATACTATTCTCATGGTGCTAAGGGATTTTAAATAACCTCTTAATATAGTTACTGATTCACAATATGCAGAGTTATCTTGCATATTGAAACCACTGAAATTATACCAGGTGATACAGAATTGACTTCATTATTCATAAATGTTCAAGATATAAACAGGAATAGGCTTTGTCCCATATACATAACACATATCTGATCCCATACAGATCTGCCAGGTCCTCTAGCACAAGGTAGTGCAGAAATTGATTGATTACTGATTGGAAGTGTGTTGAAGGACTCAGAATTCCATAAGAAACATCATGTCAATAGCAAAGGTTTAAAGAAAGAGATTTTATTACATGGCTACAAGCTAAGGAGATTATAAAGAGATGTCCTACTTGCTCTTTCTATAACCAAACATTGCTACCCACAGGGACTAACCCAAAGGGTACTCAAAGGAATGAAATCTAGCAGATGGATGTGTTCCACTTCACAGAATTTGGAAAATTAAAATATGTACACCACACCATTGACACTTATTCAGGTTTTCAGTGGGCAACTGCTTTAAGCTCAGAAAAGACTGATTCAGTAATCACACATTTATTAGAAGTTATGGCCATCATGGGTATACCTGCATAAATACAGAGAATGGTCCAGCATATGTCTCTAAGAAAATTACACAATTTTTTGCTTATTATAATATAAAGCATAATACAGGTATACCACACAATCCTACAGGTCAGGCAGTTGTAGAAAGATCAAATTGAACTATAAAGAATATTTTAAACAAACAGAAAGGGATGGAAAATACCCCAGAAATAGATTGCATGATGTTCTTTAACCTTGAATTTTCTTAATGCTAATGAGAAAGAGATAACAGCAGCAAAGAGACACTGGATAATAGGAAAGCCTTCTGAATTAAATAATCCATTGTATTTCAACGATTTGTTGACCTCACAATGGAAGCCAGGAGATGTGCTACGTTGGGGAAGGAGTTTTGTTCTTGTTTCCACAAGAGAAGAAAAACTATGGATACCATCAAAATTAATAAACATTCGGTTTAAAAAAGAGAAATCTCTTGAGAAAGAGAAATGATAGCTCATCCACAGGGGTGACAATCATACAGATGGTAAGAAAACCTCAAAGGGTTGGTCTGCTCTTGTATTTACAGGAAAATACACATCTTCAAAAATTCAAGAGACCCTGGATGTTTGGATGCTGACAGAAGGAAAATTAACTATCCAATAAGGATCATCAAGAAAAAGGAATATGACTTGTAACAACAGGTAATCAAAAAATATGTATATAGGGCTGGAGAGATGGCTCAGTGGTTAAGAGCACTGGCTGTTCTTCCAGAGGTCCTGAGTTCAATTCCCAACAACCACATGGTGGCTCACTACCATCTGTAATGAGATCCGGCCCCCTCCTCTGGAGTGCAGGCATACATGGAGGCAGAATGTTGTATACATAATAAATAAATAATCTAAAAAATATGTATATATAAGAATATATAGAGTTGGCTTTGGAGTTGGACAATGGCTCTGTCCTTCTTTAAATCCAAGCATGTTGTTAAAAGAAAAATTCAGAGTTTCTGTCTCATGTCAAGAGCCATCTGGTATGGGACAGAAAGAAGACAAACTTTAGAAAAAAATTTACTTTTCTTCATACCTATGTTTGTCTCTCTTGTACCTTTCATTGAATATGTGTGTGTGTGTATATAAATAATGTTTAAGTTTTCCATAATGAACAATGAATTTCCAGTAATCTTCAAAGATTCCAGGAAGAAGATGGGGCCCCACAGCAACAACTCAACCTGGTTGATATGATGTCATGATACTGATAGCACTACTATAAGACCTGTTTTGGGTACCAGCTGCACAAGATGGTTCCAACTTGGTTAGCTGAAATGATGCACTTTTTTACAACGTTCTGGCCAGAACTCCAAATAGGAACCTCAGAAAAACCCTACCGAATAATCAGAGACTATTTGCAATTATACCAGACAGTAATCTTGGAATTTAACCATCATTTTACTTTCACAGGATCCCATAGAAAGACTATCGCCCCATGACAGCTGGAAGTAATTCTAGAAGACGATGTCCCCTCTCCCAACAAAGTTTGTTCAGGATTAGGGACATTATATAGGGGTTGATTATAATTGGTATAGGGTTGGGGGATGGGAGGAAAATTATGTAGGCTCAGGGATCTCTTTTGGGAAAAAAAGGGGGAAACTGGATGGGATAATAGATTAGTGAGAGCTTACACTAATAATAATAGTGAGTAATAGAGTGAATACTTGTGAGCTATTATTTATAGGCAATTACATTGGTATAGATTCTTTTTTTAACTTTAAAAAAATATTTATTTATTTGTTATGGAAACAATATTCTATCTGTGTGTATGCCTGCAGGCCAGTAGAGGGCACCAGACCTCATTACAGATGGTTGTGAACCATCATGTAGTTGCTGGGAATTGAACTCAGAACCTTTGGAAGAGCAGGCAATGCTTTTAACCTCTGAGCCATCTCCCCAGCCTGTTATAGATTCTTGTATACTGATACAAACTTAGATTATATTGAATATGTTCCTATTTTCATCTTCAATATTTGTCTATCTAGGCAAAGTTATTTTGTCATATTGTATGCATGCATGCTTCTACTTCTGCTTAAAACATTTTTGTATATTGATACAATTTTAGGATATATTTATCATATTGCAATGTACATTTCTACCTTTGATCAAGATACTTACACATAGTTTGGTGCGGGAGAATTGTCTGTATTCTGTCAATCATGTTTCAAATAAACGCTGATTGGCCAGGCAGGAAGTATAGGTGGGACAACCAGACAGGAAGTAAAGGTGGGGAAATGAGAACAGCAGAATGCTGGAAAGGAGGAAGCCCATTCCTTCCCAGTCCTGCCCACAGACCACGGAAGAAGCAGGATGTGACCTGCCCTGCTGAAAAAGGTACTGAGCCATGTGGCTAACATAGATAAGAATAATGGGTTAATATAAGCTACAAGAGCTAATAAGAAGCCATAGCTAATGGGCCAATCAATTTATAATTATTATAGATCTCTGTGTAATTTCTTTGGGGGTTACTGGCAGGCCCTCCTGTTACAATAGTTTAAATTTTGAGGTCATTGTCCTCATTTGTTGCACAGTTGTTTATTGCATAATATTCTAATATGAAGTCTTAGTCTTTAAGTTATACAGGTATTAAGAATTATAGATCAATAGTCATCTATGTTTGTCATACCTATAGTTAGACTGATCAGGTTCTTTAGATACATAGAGATTGTATTCTGCATAGATAGGTAATCTTCAACCAATTCAACGAGCTGTAGAATATGGCATTTAAATAACTTAGGGTTCTGTTGAAGTGAAACATGATTACTCGTGGCACCACCGATTTATTCCCGAGAGAATGTTGAGCACCGAGGACACTCAACTTGGAGCTTGTTTTCTTCTTGGCAAAACTGGCCTTTGGGAAAGGAACTGCCCATGCATTGACCACTGACAAAATGCATGGTGTCTGGATACAGGACAAGCAGGACACAAGAAGAAAGATTGTCAAATGTTGCCAAGACAGGGTAAGATGGTTTTGAAATTTTTTCTGCCTCTGAAAATGGTCTGTCAGTTACTCTAGGCCTTAGCCAAACTTTGTTGCTCCAACACTGAAAAGGAGACTTTGGGTGATTGCCCAGGTAGTCAGTTGTCTCTGTCATTTGTTGCACATTTTGGAAGTTGCTTGATTACACTTCCTGCTTACTCAAGTAATATTTTTTCCCTTCTCGGGTCTTTGATGGGCTTGAAGACTAGATAGTTGTAGTGGACTTGGCCAAATTATTTATTATAAAAGGCTTAAACTCATTAAAATAGGATAATTATTGAAACATTTATCACATGTTTCTTACTTGATATATTTGTTCTTATTGTATATAACTTTGTATTAGGCTTAGAACCCCCAATTTAAACAAAAGTGGGAGGTGCTGTAGAAATTTCTACTGCCAGTAGTCTTTAACTCACCCGCCCACTTGGGGGTGGCCTCTTATACTATTTATGCCATTATAATGTACATGTCCGTTATCTTTTCCTACTGCGGGATTTGGTTGCTGTTCCCCGTTCCAGCAGAGGATTGTGATCTGTGAGTCTACCCCTAAATAAATAAGCCTATATTATACTCAAATCTGAGGTAGTGTGAGATTTCTTTTAAGTGTCCTTCTTCAGAAGTGTAAGCTCCCCAGCAGAAAGCACAGGGGAAGTGATGGAGAGGACAGAGTAGATGTAGGGATGGGGACTAGAGAGATGGCTCAGTGGTTAAGGACACTGACTGTTCTTCCAGATGCCCTGAGTTCAATTCCCAGCAACCACATAGTGGTTCACAACCATCTATAGTGGAATCTGATGCCCTTTTCAGCCAGGAACTAACAGAAATCCACCTGCCTCTGCCTCCTGAGTGCTGGGATAAAAGGCTTGCACCACTAAGCCTGGCTCTGCTGGAATTCTTGTTTCTAAGCTGCAGATTATTTGTGCTCTAATAAATCAAGCTTGCCTGGAGATCAGAGGGCAGAGCCAGGGACTAGTTAACCATAGAAGCCAGGCAGTGGTGGCACACACCTTTGATCAGAGCTCTTGGGAAGGGGAAACAGGAAATGATGTGGCTAGGCAGAGAGAGGAAGTGATAAGGTGGGGCAAAAGACAGGAGCTAGGTCCATTTCAGGCTGAGAAGTAGGAGACACAAGGAAGTACCCGGTGTTTTGCTCCTTTGTCTCTGATCTTCTAGCATTTACCCCATAAATGGCTTCAGATCTTCCTTAAGAAGAATTAGAACTAATTTACAGATTTTCTGTCTTTTCAACCTAATTCACAAGGATTCTAGCAGATAACGACTTAAAGTAGCAGAGCAGCTGTCCAGGAGCGTAACCCACATTTTCCGTTTTTACTAAGAACGTTGGTCCTGTGGAGCCATCACAGAACCTCCAAAAATTGATTAGGATCTTGTTTATTGATACAAATTTATAAGGAAATACGCAGCAGCATGGACTTCTCAAAAGAATGTAATCTTACTATAGTAATGGTTACTTTCTCTCAACATAATTATACAAATAAATAAACTACATAATACCTCACTTCATTCTATTATTAATCGTGAAAATCGTACCATTGTGATAGAAAAAGAGTTGGAAAAACGAAGCCAGCCGTTCCGGTGTTAAAATAAGCAAAGACGCCTAGCAGTGCATTGTGGGTATGTAAATGACGTTAAGTCGCCACGCTGAGATCTCCGGAAATACCTTAACTATTTCCTCCCTCCTCACCCCGTGTAAAGGTGTGGGCTGACCACCAGGGGGCAGTGCAAACTCCAGATTTTCGGAATGGAAACCTGCTCAGCAGTCTGAATTCAAATTGAACCCAGGAAGTGCAGTCAGTTGTAGAGCCCTAGTGTATACGCGAGTCCCTGGATTTCAACCTCGGCATTAATCAGTAAATAAACAACAGCTCAAAAATGAGAGTACGTTTCTTTAACACAAAGGATTGCGCATCCGAGGTCCTTGCCTAAGACACTGGAATGTTTGTCAAGCACTGATAATAGAAGTTGAAAGACACAGGGGCCAAACCCTGGAGGGTCGAGAGAAGGGCAGGAGGCACCAGAACTTACCTCGACTAAGATCTGCCTCAAACGCAGTCAGAGACTGATACACCTAGACCGCTGTGTGGTTTAGTTCGCTCGTTTGGCGGTGTTTGAGACGGGGTCTCTTGTAGCCTAGGTTAGCCTCAATCTCTCCATGTAGCTGAAAATGACTTTGAACTCGAGATCCTTCTGCCTGCGAATCCCTAGTGCTGGGGTAACCGGCATGGGTCACCACATCAAACTTGGTGTTTGTTGTTCCTGATAGATTGTGGGAGCTCACGTGTGACTCAGTTTCGATCTGGAGTCATTTCTGACTTAAAGAAGTCATTTGAGCTCAAGATTCCCTGCTCTACTTGCTCCAAATATCCTTGAGGGCTGAGAGAAAGTTCTGAGTAAGCCCGTGAGAGAGAACGCTTTTGCCTAGATGGAAGAACACATTATCTACTAAGATTCAGGCTGGTGTGCGCCAGCTGGAGGCACTCCGCCTTAGTGTGGCAGCTGCTTGCTGCTGACTGGATTCTTATATTGAGAAACCACGGCTGCTCGAGCTTCCCACCAAGGACAGCGCAGGGCAGCAGCCAGCTGGCTGGACTGCCCTCTCTTCTGTCTCTTGCCTTAATTAGGATATATGCTGGCTGAGAAATAAACTCCTCAGCCTCAAAGTCCTCCCAGGGTACCCCCAGCTGATTTCTGCCAGAACAGGCAACGACAATGGGTGTATGGGGTCTTGTTTCTTTGTTTGTTTATACAGTCCCTGCTTGACTCTGCTACCAATAGACCTGGGTGACCTTGAACTCACAGACGAGCTTGCTTCTTACTCCCTAGTGTGGGAGTAAAGGCATCATGTTAGGGTGACCTGATTCTCCCATTCTCTGTCATTCACACGTGTTGTGTGCTGTTGTGACAAGCTGCAGAAGCAGGAGGCCAGAAGCCAACTAGAACAGTTTTTTCTTTTGTTTTGGTTTGGTTTTTGGTCTTTTTAGAGACAGAGCTTCTCTGTGTAACAGCACTAGCTGTCCTGGAACTAACTTAGTAGAACAGGCTGGTCTCAAACTCAGAGACTCGCCTGCCTCTGCCTCCTGAGTGCTGGCAATAATGGCATGTGCACCATTCCTGACAAGTAATTAACGTTTTAAAAAGGAAATATGTTGGAGCAGAGGCTGAGGCTCAGACAAATATTCTCAGAGAGAATTGCATCTCTGAGAGGGACTGGGGAGTTAGGGTTTTTTGTTTGTTTGCTTGCTGGCTTGTTTGCTTTTAATAACATGCTCCTGTCTCCTCTGCCATTTCTGTGGGGTCCATATCTGGGTAGCTAAATGGACACCTCACTGTCTTAAGAGGTGAAATTACAGCAGCACCTGTTGTCCTGTTTGCCATTTGGAGTAAGGTGTGATGGGTCACTAGGAGTTGGGCTTTCATTTTGGGCCTTTTATTTCAACATGATCCCATGACACAAAGTGCAAATAAAATCATTAATATGGGTCAAAGATATCTCCCCCCTGACCCAGCACACTATTTCATATGGGGACAGGGACCTGGTGATCCCTGATTCATCATAGGGTGTAGGATCCTACAGCACTAAAGGCTTGAGTGGCATTTTGGACTGGGTAGCAGTGGTTACTGTAAGAAATTGAAGGCCAGGCCAGCTCAGCTTGTGCTGCTGCTGCACATCTTCAATGGTTACACACACTCAGGCGCTCAAGGGGGATGGGTCTCAGGGGATTCAAGGGCCAGAATGCGACATCACTTAGGGGTCAGAAGGTCCTCTGTCGTGGGGGCAGCTGTGGATGGTGATACCTGAGAGCTCTGAGATAACACAGACCTTACAGATCAATGGCCTGCAGGCTGGAAGACACCAACTGTTATGCCCAGACCCGCAAAGTCCCCCCAAAACCAAAAGGACACCTAGTCCCATATGTAAAAGGAAAGAGCCATTATTTTACACAAGTTTGCAAACTTGGTCTCTCAGTGTGTCCAATTTATCGGAATACAGCCCAGCACTGGCAGGTAGTGTAGGAGGTCCTTCTGTTTGTGTGTTGCTTTCATTGGTTGAATAAAGAGACTGCGTTGGCCTTTTGATAGGGCAGCACTTAGGTGGGCAGAGTAGACAGAACAAAATGCTGAGAAGAAGGGAAGTGTGGCAGACGCCATGTTTCTCCTGCCAGAGACTGACGCTTGTTAGGAATCTTTCCTGGAAAGGCACGACCTCATGGTGACATACAGATTATTAGAAATGGGTTAACGAATATGTTAAGAGTTAGCCAATAAGAAGCTAGAGATAATGGGCCAGGCAGTAATTAAATGAATACAGTTTCTGTGTAATTATTTCGGGAGTTAAGCTAGCCAGGCACCGGGAACGCGGCCCGCTCGCCACATACTACAGGCAGGTGATAATGGTTGGAAGCAAAGAACTTCCTTTGTTTGGTCTGCTCCTATTAAGCTTCTCATGGTTGGCTGAGTCCTACACCAACTTCACCAGAAGGATAAATCAAGGGACAAATGAAAAGAGAAGAACATTGGTATGCATACTGAGCAGAGGTATAACCACAATAGCCACCCACACGTCCATTATAAGAGTCCTCATTTGAACAAAGGCACCACGTGACATTACATGAGTCATCCCTTGGAGAAAGCCACCATGTGCACATTATAGGAGTCATCCTTTTGAGAAAGTCAACATGTGACATTATAGGAGTCGTCCTTTGGAGAAAGCCACCATGTGACATTATAGTTGTCCCTTGGAGGTGCTTCTTGCTCTTTTTCTTCTTCCCTTCCCCTCTTCCTCTGCTAAGTAGGAAGGAAACTTCATTCAACAGCAGAGCAACAATACAAATCAGAAATATGATGTCTAGTGGTGCACAACGATCTGTAACTTCAGTTCCAGGGGATCCTATGCCTTTTAGTACCGATTTGGTCTTAGAAGGCACATAATACAAATGTATACATCAGGCTGGTACACATCTAAAATAATTTTTTTCAAAGAAAAATGTCACAAAGGATTTAATGGACTACAGAAGACTGTACTAAAGGGCTTGAGGGTCTCTATTTTTAAAGATTATTTATTTTTGTCTGTTTGCCTGCATATATACAACACGTGTGCCTGATGTCCATGGAGGTCAGAAGAGGGTATCAGATCCCCTGAAATGGAGCTACAAATGGTTGTGAGCCACCACATGGGAACTGTGCCTCGTGGAAAGCTACCTGCCAGGAGGAGGCATTGAAGACAGTGCCACTCGGTTCTGGGGGGCGGGCGGAACTGGGAGTTAGCAAAGGCAGGGGAAGGGGGAAGCTGTTGCTGCAGAAGGGTCTAATAAAGGGTTCACATATCTGTACTGTGTAGTCCGACAGGAATGGGAATCACAAGAGTTGTGTAACAGGCTGGGGTGCTCCTACTTGTCAAAAGCAGGCCCCAAGGGAAGGGTCCTCAAGACTCTGGAAGAGCTCCAGGGCATGCTGTGGCCTTAAAGGAGGCTCTGATCCTTTAAGACAGTGGTTCTCAGCCTCTCTAATGCTGCCACCCTACAGTCCCTCATGTTGTGGTGACCCCACCCACAACCATGGAATTATTTTCATTGCTATTCATAATTGTCTCTTTGCTACTGCTATGAACTGTAACGTTTGTTTTCTGATGGTCTTAGGTGACCCCCATAAAAGGGTTGTTTGACCCCAAAGAGATCGTGACCCACATGTTGAGAACCCCTGCTCCATGTTATAACCCCCAACACAGCCCTGTTTCCCTGCTTCTCTCCTGTCTTTGGTTTTGCTACTGTTCCCTCAACCCCTTTTATTTTATTTCACTTTATTTCCAGCCAGACATTTATATCTCACTGTGTCTAAAAAAACTGCAGCCGGGCAATAGTGGCTCACGCCTTTAATTCCAACACTGGAGAAGTAGAAGCAGGCAGAGTTCAAGGCCAGTCTGGTCTACAAAGCGAGTTCCATGACAGACTCCAGAACAACACAGAGAAACACTGTCTTGAAAAAACAAAACAAAAGGCAACTCCAGCGTTGGGCCACCTTTCCTGGTTGAAGTGATGGTCAGTCACTCTTCCTTCTGTAGCTCAATACCACAGTGTCCCTTGAAGCCTCCTCTTAGTCTCCATCTCTACTGTCCGCTGACGACCTTCCAAGTGTCTCTAGAATCTGACATCTCACTGCTTTACCCCCATGGCTCAAGCCCTGGACTGAGCCCTCATCACTCCCGTTTCTGCCTTTCTCCCAGCCTCTTCCAGGCTTCACCCTGCAGTGCTGAGGATGGAGCCTCAGGCCTCACGACCTCTGTGTAAAGTTCCATCAAATCCCTGGCTGAGTCTTCTTTTTATTTTTGAGACAATATCTTCCTAATTTACCTGTGCTGGCCTTGAACTTGCTCTATAGACCAGGATGACTTTGGGCTTCCTGTCTTCGGTCACAAGTAACTGGAACAGCAGACCAGTGCTACCTGGTTAGCTTTGATTTAGTTTGGGATCTCTTAATCTTCCAGTTTCTTAATCTTTCTTTGGGATTAAAAAATCTTTGTTTGTTTTGTTGGTTGCTTAGTTGGTTGGTTGGCTGGCTGCCTGGTTGGTTGGTTACAATTCACTCTGTAGATTAAGCAGATCAACTTGCCTCTGCCTGCCAACTGCTGGGGTAAAGGCATGCATCATCACCACTGTCCTTGTTGGGGTTTTTCTTTGGTTTGGTATGGTTTTGGTTATATGTTGCCTTTAGGATTTGTTGTTTTTCCTTGCTATTTTTTTTATTTTATCTAGCTTTATTTTATGTGCATTGGAGTGAAAATATCAGATCCTCTGGAACTGGACAAGTGTGAGCTGCCATGTGGGTGCTGGGAATTGAACCCCATTCCTCTGGAAGAGAAGCCAGGTGCTCTTAACCATAGGGCCATCTCTCCAGTCTGCTATTGTTTCTTTCTTTCTTTCTTTCTTTCTTTCTTTCTTTCTTTCTTTCTTTCTTTCTTTCTTTTTTTCCTTAGGAGAGAGTGCGAACGCAGTCTCCCACTACTACAAATTATGCAGTCGAGTTTCCCGCATTTGGGGAAATTGCAGGGGTCAGCACTTCCGGAGTGCAATGGATAAGTCTCGCCCTGGGAAAACCACCTTCGCGATCATGGCGCTATTGTTTCTTTAGGGGACTTTGTTGATCTTTTGTTTCTTCCAATCAGGATCTCAGTGTGTAGCCCATAAAGTCCAGAACTCAGATAACTGTGTCTGACTCCTGAGTGCTGGGATTAAAGGCTTGAACCGCTATGCCCAGCTGGACTTTTCGTTCTTCTTAGCATAAATAAAGGAAAAGTGATAAATTCTCTAGAGTGGCATAGGCTCCAAAGAAAGAATTCTAACATTTTCTTTTCTAGTTTGGTTGGGGTTTTTTCCCCAAAGGGGGAGAACTGTTTTTGTTTGTTTGTTTGTTTTAAGATGGTCTCATGTAGTCTCATCTGACCTGAAACCTTAATCTATAGCCAGGAACAACTTTGAGTTCTGGTCCTCTTGTCTTTGCCTCCCCAGTTCGAGGTCCTAAACACACACCACCACCTGCAGGTTTGACAGAGGTGTGGGTGGAAGCTGAGATTTGTGGATGGTAGAGAAGCAATAGGCCCAGTGAACCAGCTCCCTACCTCTCTGCTTTGCTTTTTAGATAGTCCTTAGATTTGAGCGATGACCTTGGTGCGACCAGAAAAAACTGACTGTAGTTGAACAAAACGCTTGGGCGGCAAGATAACGGCACATTCAAGATTTACAAGCAAATGTTGAAAAGAGTCTTGACAGAGCTGGCCTCAGAAAAGAAAGGAACAGACAGTAGCTGTGCTGACAAGAGAAACTATAAAAAGAAAATGTATAAATTACTTGAAGAATAAACCAACAAACAAGCACTTTCTAACTGTAAAAGTAAAGGACTTAAAGACAAGCCTGTCTGCCAATTGGTAACTTTTGTTGTAGGGAGCCAGCCAAGGGACCTCCAAAGCCCATAAGGACAATAATATTATGTGCTTGTGTACTCCTCTTAGACCATTATTAGGTCGCATAAACTTCTCAATGAATCGTCATATTACTACAATAATGGTGACTTCTCCTCATAATAATTATATAAATAAATAGACTACATAGTATCTCTGATTCATCCTTTTGTCAATCTCTGAAAGTCGTACCATTGTGATGGAAAAAGGAAACAAGCCGTTCCTGTGTTAAAATTAGCAATGACACCCTGCAGTGCATTGGGGGTATGTAAATGACGCTACGTGGCCACGCTGAGATCTCCAGAAATATCTTAAGTATTTCCTTTCCCGCCCCCCCCAGGAGAAGGTGTGGGCTGACCACCAGGGGGCAGTGCAAACTCCAGATTTTCAGAATGGAAACCTGCTCAGCTGTCTGAATTCAAATTGAACCCAGGAAGTGCAGTCAGTTGTAGAGTCCTTGTGTACACGTGAGTCCCTGGATTTCAACCTCTGCAATAATCAGTAAATAAACAACAGCTCGAAAATGAGCGTACGTTTCTTTAACACAAAGGATTGAGCATCCGAGATCCTTGCCCTAAGGCACCGGAATGGGTGTCAAGCACTGATAATGGGAACTTCAAAGACACAGGGGCCAAACCCTAGAGGGTCCAGAGAAAGGCAGGAGGCACCAGAGCTTACATCGCCTGAGATTTGCCTAGAACGTAGTCAGAGTGGTTAACTGGAAATTTAAGCATGGCACTTGAGATCTAGAGAAGTTGGTAAAGCATATAGGGGAAAGAGGAAAAGGGAAAATATATGGTGTTTTTTGGCACAGGAGAGTTAAGTAAGGATGAGACTTTTATTTTTCTGGAACTGGAGAAAGAGTGGCTGATCTTGGTGCCCTCTGGAACTTAAGGGAGCAGGGCCATGTTTGAGTTACCCTATACAAGGAAGTATCTTGAGCTGGAAGAGTAAAAACAGGTGACTCCAATGAGGAAGTCCCTCATTGACAGCTGTGGCAGTTACAAGAATTACTTTAAAGGGGCCCTGCCATTTATGGGAAAGGGGTGAGGGGCGTTGGTCTGGGGGAGAGAATAGTACCTGATCCCCTATTTTAATCGGTGGTGGGCATAAATTAGCACATGGTTGAGGTGATGAGTAGTCGGTAAAATCTCATACTAGGGAGCGAGGATGGACTAACAGTGGAATAGGCAGATGATCAGGAAGGGAAGAGGTTTTAGGCGAGAGGCCAGGGGTTAAAACAAGCCTCCCATACATGAGTTTTGGGGAGAGCCCTAAGCCTTAGCAGGGCCAGAGGCAAAAGTCTTACCCAGTCGAGGTGAAGCTCCTGTGACATTTTAACAAGAACATTTTTTGAGGAACGGTTAGTTTGTTCTACCTTCCCTGAAGACTGTGGTGATATGGGATATGCCAGGGAGGGCTGGAGAGATGGCTCAGAGGTTAAGAGCACTGACTGCTCTTCCAGAGGTCCTGAGTTAAATTCCCAGAAACCACATGGAGGCTCACAGCCAACTGTAATGAGATCTGGTGCCTCTTCTGGCCAGCAAGCATACAAACAGACAGAACACTGTATATATAACAAATAAATAAATCTTTGCTGGGTGGTGGTGGCTCAGGCCTTTAATCCCAGCACTCAGGAGGCAGAGGCAGGCAGATCTCTGTGAGTTCGAGGCCAGCCTGGTCTAGAAGAGCTAGTTTCAGAACAGGCTCTATAACTACAGCAAGACCCTGTCTCTAAAAATCCAAAAAGAAAGAAAGAAAGAAAGAAAGAAAGAAAGAAAGAAAGAAAGAAAGAAAGTAAATGCCAGGGAATGTTAAGAGCCTTAGATAAAGATTGAGAAATCTGGGAAGTAAACTCTGGGCCATTGTCTGACTGAAGAGAGGTTGGGATTCCAACACAGGGGGATGATTTCTCAGAGAAGAACACCGGAAACTGTCTGGGCCCTCTTTATTCATTCATTCATTCATTTATTAGTGGTGGGGAACACTTCAATCCACTCAGACATTGTGTCCACCAAAACCAGGAGATATTTAACTCTTTTGGCCGTGGGCATATGAGTAAAATCCAGCTGCCAGTCAGTTCCTGGAAAAGAGCCCCTGGCCTTGGGGGTGGAAAAAGGGAAGCTACGATATTGGGTCTTAAGATCTGACTTTTGACAGATTTTACAAAAGGCAGTGATAGCTTTTAAGACCTTTAAGTTCTGGGGGCATTTTCCACCCCTCTCTGTTTGTTTAACATATCTTTTATAGTTCGAATCGATCTTTCTATAACGGCCTGACCTGTAGGATTGTGTGGTATACTTGTAATATGCTTAATATTACTTTTTTTAATTTATAAACTGATTTGCCCATTAGCTCAGGCTTCTTATTAACTCTTTTAATGTATATTAGCCCATTATTCTTCTATGTGTCACCTATGTGGCTCAGTACCTTTTTTGGCAGGGCAGTCACATCTTGCTTCTTTTTCTTTTTTCTTTTGTACTGATTAGTTGTCTAAAGGTTTTTGATATTTATTGAGCTGTACATTTTTCTCTGCTCCCCTCCCTGCCTCTCCCCTACTCCCTTATAATCTCCCCTAAGGTCCCCATGGTCCCAATTTACTCAGGAGATCTTGTCTTTTTCTAATTTCTACATCCCATGTAGATTAGATCTACGTAAGTCTCTCTTAGAGTTCGCATTGTTGTCTAAGTTCTCTGGGATTGTGATTTATAGGCTGGCTGTCTCTGCTTTATGTTTAAAAACTACCTTTCTTTCTTTCTACCAACCTTCCCCCTCTCTCTGTCTCTCTCTCGCTCTTCCTGATACAGGTATCTCTGTGTAACAGTCCTGGCTGTCCTGGATCTCACTGTTTAGACCAGGCGGGCCTCGAACTCACTGAGATCTGCCTCTCTCTCTCTCTCTCTCTCTCTGCTTCCCGAGTGCTGGGATTAAAGGCCTGTGCCACCACTGCCCGGCTGCTTATTTTGTTTTTAATTAAGAAAAATTTTAAGTTGGATGTGGGGGCACATGCCTGTCATTACAACGTTTAGTAGTCGGCAGGAGATCAGGAATTCAAGATCGTCCTAGGTGATGAGGCAAGTTCAATGCTAGCCTGGGATACAGGAGACTCCCTAATGGCTGCCCCGTGTTCATGAGGTTGAGGCAAAGAGAATTGTGCTCATCTTCCCAGGCCCAACTGAGTTCAAGGCCAGCCTAGGGGACCGTATGAGACACCGTCTGAAAATTTCAAGAAGCAAAATCAAAATATCTCCCCCCGAAAAAAAGAAAAAGAACTTTTACTTGGTGTAAATTATAAAACCAGATTTTTATAGTGGGGCCAGGCGGTTAGCGTCTCATGAATCTGGTTTCTGCACTGCCCCCTGGCGTCGGCCCAACATTTACTCAGGGAAAATGTAATCTTCATTTCCGGATACCCGAGGTTGAACCAGTGATATTTACATACCCACAATGCCTTGCACGCAGGGCAGTGCGAAATTTAAATGTGTAGCGCTTTTATCTTTTCTTTCTCGCTTTCTTTTCTTTCTAGTGATGTGTTTTTCGGAGACGTGCATGAGAGGAAACAGGAGTCATCACTTACTTCGTGCAGCTAGCGCCCATCGGTTTTCTAGGAGCTCGAGTTGGTCGAGAACGCTCGGCGGGACAACGTCTACATACTCTGGTTTCTCTTCAGATCGTATAAATCTTTCGCCTTTTACTAAAGATTTCCGTGGAGAGGAACAACTCTGAGTCTTAACCTAATTTTTTGAGGTCCTGTTTCTACAGGGCTGTTATGATTGGTTTAAGTGCAGAATTGGTTTGTACGTTCTCAAGGGGTTGACCCCTCAGCTCACTGTTTTCTCAGGGTTTTTATGCTACTGTAGATGTACAGTTTCCTTCAATGACCTTCCACTTAAGAATGCCAGAATCAGGACTAAAAAAGGACTTCTCCAAAGCGGTCCTGCCTGGAATTTATCTCCATTATAACTGTTTTGAAGAGAAAAATGTCACTTTCGTCTTGGGAAAGATTGCTGTTCCAGGAAATGGTGACAAGAGAAGACTTATCACAACTAGCAGTGAGAGAAAATTCAGTGTGTCCTGTCCCTAGGGTAGAGACAGTAGAGGCTGCACAGCGTGAGGCCAGCCTCCTGAGTGAAACAGTAAGACCCTCTCAGAACAACAAACACACAATACAGAAAACAGGGCTGGTTGAGTTGGCTCCGTAGGTAAGGACACATGCCACCAAGTTTGTCAGCCTGAATTCCATCCCCAATGTCCACATGGAAGGACACAACTGTCTCCTACAAGTTGTCCTTTGACCTCCACCACACACTGTGGCATGTGCACACACATAAACACACACAATAAATCAGTTTTTACTTTCATTTTATTTCATTTTGGAGAGAGTATCTCACTATGCAGTCCTAGAACTCACACATTCTACCTGTTTTTGTTTTTCAAGATTAATCTCAAGATTAAAGGCATGTATCAGCACATGGAAATAAATGTAAATCAAATTAATAGTTTTTATTTTATGTTACGTGTGTTTTTTATGCATTTATATTTGATGCCAGTTTGGGGGGAGAGGGCACTGGATCCCCCTGAAACGAGTTACAGACGGTTGTGAGTTGCCCTGTTTGCGCTGTTAGCCTAACCCAGGTCTTCTGAAATAGCAGCCAGGGCTTTTAACAGCTGGGTCTCTCCGGTACATAAAAAAACAGTAAGAGAAATTAATGAGCTCAATTGGGAATCTTTTTTTTTTTTTAATGTTTTCTTTATCATGTGTACAGTGTTCTGCCTGAATGTACACCTGCAGGCCAGAAGAGGGCACCAGATGTCCTTACATATGGTTGTGAGCCACTATGTGGTTGTCAGGAATTGAACTCAGGACCTTTGGAAGAGCAGTCAGTGCTCTTAACCTCTGAGCCACTTCTCCAGCCCTCAATTGGGAATCTTAAAAGGAGGGAGGCGTGACTCAATGGTGCCTTGTTTCCTTGCACTGTTAAAAAAAAAAAAGTGATATATGCTTTTAATCCTAGCACTCAGGAGGCAGAGGCAGGTGAGTGGATCTTTGTGAGTTTGAAGCCAAACTGGCTCACCTAGTGAGCTCCAGGACAGCCAGGGCTACACAGTGAGACCCTATCTCAAAAACAAAAATGAAGAAAAGAAAAAAAGAATAAAAGGAAAATAAAGGGGGCTGGAGAGATGGCTCAGAGGTTAAGAGCACTGGCTGTTCTTCGAGAGGTCCTGAGTTCAATTCCCAGCAACCACATGGTGGCTCATAACCATCTATAATGAGATCAGGCGCCCTCTTCTGGTGTGCAGGCATACATGGAGGCAGAATGTTGTATACATAATAAATAAATCTTTAAAAAAAAGAAAAAGAAAAAAAAGTAAAATAAAGAGGAAAGAGGCATGAAACAGTGAATGTCTTTTACAAATAATCCACTAAATACTGCCTTAGGGACATAAAATTAAATATATCACTTGTTTAGGAGCAACTAATTCACTGTCACTTACTTTGTCAGATCCATGCTGGCCAAAAGTCAGTGGACCAAATGGCCAACTTGCTGAATTTACCAAATCACTGATTTACTGAAGACATGTGTCCTTCAAGTATTTGTACAAGGTTTTGCAGTTCATATCGGTGGCAGAAACCACCGTCTCCCAATCCCAAGGGCCCCTTCCTCAGTGCCCCCTTTCTGCCTTGTGCTTGCTCTTCCTCCATGTCTGCAGTCCTGACACCCTCATACTAGCTGCTAAGAATGGGCAGCTGTTAAATCTGTTTGTCTGTATTAGGTATCTATTTCTATATTAAAAACCATCCCTAAAATGTAGTGAGAGACAGTAAAGCTCTCACTATGTAGCCCAGGCTGGGCCTTGAACTCACTATGTAGCCCAGGCTGACCTCAAACCCGTATCCTATGGCCTCAGCTTCCAGAATGCTGGGATTACAAGCCTGTGCCACCACCTCTGGCTGTAAGAATTTCTGTACCTTAGTGTTCATGGGTCAGGAATCTGACAGGAGCTTCACTGAGCTCTTAGTTTCTTCCTTTTTAAAAACTAATTTACTGTTATTTCATTTGCATTGGTATTTTGCCTGCATATATGTCTGTGTGAGGGTGCCAGATGTTGTTAGAGACATTTATTAGCTGCCATGTGGATGCTGGGAATTGAGCTTGAGTCCTTGGGGAGAGCAGTCAGTGCTCTTAACCTCTGAGCCATCTCTCCGTCTCTCCCCACTCCCCTCCCCTGTTTCTTTGTGTCTTGTTTTGTAACCCAGGCTGGCTTTCAAATCCTCCTGCTTTAGGCTCCTAAATGCTGGGAATACAGGTGTGCATCACCATACCCAGCTCTGACTTGGAATCTTTTGTGAGGTTTTCCAGGCAAAGATATCAGCCAGATTGCTGTCATCTGAAGGCGGGGCTGATATATCACTCCCCACGTGGCCATGTGACTCGCTCCAAGGCCTTGGAAGACAGTAAAGGCAATGGTGCAGGAAGCCTCAGTTTTTCATTATGGGGACCTTTGCTTGTGGCTGCTGAGTGTCCTCACAACATGGCAGTGGTATCTCTCAGAGAGATCCAGCCTGGTGTGGTCGCCACAGCTATAATCTCAACACTTGGAAGCATAAGCAGTTGGAGCTCTGTGAGTTCAAGGCCAGTGTGGTCTAGAAATTCAGTGTCAAGGCAGCCAGATCTACAGACCCTGGAAAGAAAGAGAGAGACAGAGAGAGACAGATAGAGATGAAAGAGAGAGAGAGATCAAAGAGCCTTCCTGGCCTTCCAAGGACCTGTGAAATGGCTCAGCAAGTAAAGAAGCTTGCCACCATAGCTGATGACCCAAATTTGGTTCTGGGATCCACATGGTGGAAGAACTGATTGCAAAATACAGTGCCAGAGGGACATTTGCAGTGTCCCATAGTGGGTTGTGGACATCGGCAGGTGACCAGATATGTCATTCAGAGAGAGCTTGAGTGTGGCGTTGTATTGAGAAGAGGGTACTGGGGAAGGGAGAGACAGAGAGGGAGGGAGGGAGGGAGGGAGGGAGGGAGGGAGGGAAGAGAAGAGAGGAGAGGGAGAGAAAGAAGGAGTGCTGCTTGCATAGTGAGAAGAGATAGATCAGGAATGGGAGGAGCTTGTCTCTTAAGGGGCCTTTGCACCTGATTGCCTTACACTGTGTTATGGAAAAAGTAAAATGGCCCTGTTCTCCAAGTGGCCTGTAGCCCACGAGGGGCAGCGAATCCCAGGCAGGGAGCCATGCAGCAGGTGAGAGACCTTGGTGGGGCCAAGATGACTGATAGGGACACCATGCAGAGTGAGTTTGGATATTTATTTAGTAGGTTATGGAGGGAAAAGGGGAAAGGGTGAAGGGAGAAGAGCAGAGAGGCAGAGAGAGAGAGTGAGAGAGAGAGAAACAGAGAGAGGGGTGAGAGGAGAGGAGCAATGGCAGCAGCTATCTCTTTGGGAGAGAGACTGAAAAGAAAGGAGCTCAGACTGCAAGCTGAAGAAAGATCCACCTGCATCAGTGGCAGACTTGGGGAGGGAGTGGGCAGGGCTTGTCTCTTAAAGGGACAGAACAGTCAATTACATTCCCATCTATTTTTTATAATAAAAAGGCAGGAGGCTAGGCACAACAGGTTAAAGGAATTGGGATGGCGGGGCAGATTCTCAAGACTGCTTCCTGCTTACTTGTGGGTGTCATCTTGGGGGAACCTGAGAAAGCTGGGTGCTGGTCACATCCTGGGGCAGCTGGTCTCTTTGTTCCTGTCCAGTGTTTGTGATTTGGAAATATCTGGTGTCTCTTACACCTGTTTAAGGTATTGGCATTACAGATGACAAAGTTACGGTTAGAAAAAAATTTTACGCTGGGCAGTGGTGGTGCACACCTTTAATCCCAGCACTCAGGAGGCAGAGGCAGGTGGATCTCTGTGAGTTCGAGACCAGCCTGGTCTACAAGAGCTAGATCCAGAACAGGCTCCAAAGCTACAGAGAAACCATGTCTCAAAAAACCAAAAAAAAAAAAAAATTTAGGACCAGGGAATTGAGAGGGGTGGGTGTATCTGACCTGTTTAAGGTGGATCCTTCAGTTCGGCTCCCTGGAACTCACAAGAATTCTTTGGGTTTGTGAAAATTTAAAGAGCAGCATATTTATATCAGAATGACTGTGACAAATATTTTTTGCATAATGAAAAGTATCTTTAAGACTATGAAAGGCAGCGTGAGAGAGAAATTTGATAGTGTGCAGTTGTCCTCACATCTTTATAACTTGCAGGTACACACCTTAATAACTTGTATTTATATTTTGCTGAAATTTGTTTGGTGAAGTTGTCCTTTAAACTGACAAAACCTCTCAGCTCTCGAACTGCATCAGAGGTCTTTGAGAAGGATAAAATTTCCTTGAGTTATTGATTAAAAAACACAGAGAACTTACTTGATTGGCACCTAGAGCTACTCCTCAGGGTTCTCCATGGTCACTGAGGGTCATATTTTTCTTTTGCTGCTTAGTGCAGGGCCTGCCAGGCTCCAGAAGATCCTGTGGGGTTAGAAATCTGTAGGAAGACAAACCTACTTTGACCTGAGTGGCTAGGCTGTCAATTCCAGCGATTCTATCTACTGTCTGGAGATCTTCAGTTTAGATGAAAGGCAGTTTTCCCCAGTGGTCAGTGCTTGGCAGTTGAAGCAAATTGTGGATGGATGTTGTTTTGTGCCCATTTGTCTTCTGTCTTCTTTGGAGAAAATAGAGTGCTGCTGCTAGTACCCAACTGTCTCTTTTTGTTATGAAAAGTTTTTTAATAATTAAATATTTAAATGCCATATTCCCCAGATCTCTGAACAGTTGAGGGCTGTTTATCAGGTATAACTACAGTAAAGAATCTCCCTGGAGAGCTGGGTCCAAGCATGACTGTACTGGCTTTTAACTTAACAAATAAGATTTACACCTGTTTTGTTTTGTTTTTCTGGTTTGTTTTTCGAGACAGGGTTTCTCTGTAGCTTTGGTGGCTGTCCTGGAACTAGCTCTTGTAGACCAGGCTGGCCTTGAACTCACAGAAACCCACCTGCCTCTGCCTCATGAGTGCTGGGATTAAAGGTATGCGCTACCACTGCCTGGCCTAAGATTTACACTTGTAAAAAGAAAGAAGAAAAAACTGCTTGCAATACTAGGTTAATGGCAGAACTGACAACATTAATATATTTTAAATCAGGGTTGGATTAAATACACTATATTTTTTAAGAGATTTAAAAGTACATACTAGTTTAAAACATGAGACTTTTGTAGTCTGAAATGAGATATAATGAACAAACAATTATAACATTTAACAGTAAACATAGGTATATTTAAGTTCATGTGTGCACATACACGCAGAATGAACAGGAATTGGGTGATGTGGATGCTCTTGGTGGGCCCTGCCAAAGGCATGCCACTGCACAAAACACACAGGTAACAGAGTCAACACTGGGGAACCAGGCAGGAAATAAGTAAAGATGGCGGGACTTGGTCACCTGACCTGGCTCAGTTATGATCTTGGTGAAGTCGCCTGATAGCAGCTAAGATGATGGTAAGATCACCTGACCTCAGTCAAAATGGCAGGGTCACATGTTGTATGGAAGAGAAACCTAGAGGCATGTTCCGCCCTGTTGCCGAGCCTCCGTGCAATAAACCATGGCGGGGGAACAACGCCGTGGAGTTGAAAACATCTGCTTTGTGGATCCAACTAATCTGCAGGACCAGTGGTAGTGGTGGCAGGGACACCTCTCTCTACAGGCAGGGTGTTAAAGCCAGGCAACTCGGAAGCCACAGAGGCCGCCCGAGTGGTCTCTCACAGTGGGGACCACTTACAAGTGGTCCAAAAGAAAAGAAAAGAAAAAGAAAGGAGAAAGAAAAATCCGGGGCCCCCTGGGCCCCCAAATCAAGTGCACTACACAGTGTGTGCAGTGCTAGCATGGGAGGACCAACCCTGGGTTGTCCGGTCATGTTTTTAGCTGTGGATGAATGTCAGCAAAGGGCTCAACCATGAAGGCTGTGGTTGGGAGCTGGAAGGGGAAAACTCACCAATGAAGCTGCTGGTGTGCGTAGAGGTCAGCGTTCAGGCAGAGAGTGCACAGAGCTGTCGTAAAGAAACCTGGTTTCAGAGACCAGGGTTCCATGTTTTCCCAGATGGCCCACCCGCGGGCTGGAAGGAATGTGGAAAGAACCTGGCCAAGTCACCAAGCGCCAATGTTATGGTAAAAGTAAAATACTGCAGGTCCCCAAGTAGCTGCAGCAAGTAGCGGGTCCCGAGACTACAGAGGGCCACAAAGGCAGCCAGTTCCAGGCAGGGAGCCCCAGAGTGGCCTGTGGGCCATGAGGGCCAGTGGGTCCTAGGCAGGGAACCGCAAGGTGGGTGAGAGAGCTTGGTGGGGCAGCCAGTCCCATGAGGAGTTATGGAAAAAAGCAAAATGGCAAATGGCGCTGTTCCTTGAGTGGCCACCTGGGGCAGTAGATCCCAAGCAGGGAGCCATGCAGCTGGTGAGAGACTTTGGCAGGACTGCCCATCCCCACAGCCAAGATGGGTAAGAGATAAACAGATAGGCACACCATGCAGAATGAGGGTGGATATTTATTTAGTGGGTTATGGAGGAAAAAGGGAAAAGAGGGAAGGGGAGAAGGAAGAAGAGCAGAGAGTCAGAGAGAGAGAAAGAGAGAGAGAGAGAGAGAGAGAGAGAGAGAGAGAGAGAGAGAAAATCAGGGGAGGAGAGCAGCCACAGCAGCAGCTACTCCTTAGGGAGAGAGATGAAAAAGATAGGAGCTCAGACTGCAAGCAGAAGGAAGATCCGCCTGCCTCAGCGGTGTATGAGAGGAGGGAAGAGTCGGGGCTTGTCTTTTTTTTTATTATATTGATTTTTATTTAGGTCTACATTTTTCTATGCTCTCCTCCTTGCCTCTCCCCTCCCCTTCAACCCTCTCCCAAGGTCCCCCATGTTCCTAGTTTACTCAGGAGATCTTGTCTTTGTCTACTGCCCATGTAGATTAGATCTATGTGTGTCTCTCTTAGGGTTCTCATTGTTGTCTAGGTTCTCTGGGATTGTGATTTGAAGGCTGGTTTCCTTTGCTTTATTTTAAAATACCACTTATGAGTGATAATTATGTGATAATTTTCTCTCTGTTCTGGGTCTGGGTTACCTCACTCAAAATGATGTTTTCTAGCTCCATCCATTTGCCTGTAAATTCAAGATGTCGTTATTTTTTTCTGCTGTGTAGTACTCCATTGTGTAAATGTACCACATTTTCCTTATCCATTCTTCAGTTGAGGGGCATTTACGTTGTTTCCAAGTTCTTGCTATGACAAACAATGCTGCTATGAACGTAGCTGAGCACATGTCCTTGTGGCACAATTGAGCATCCTCTGGATATATACCCAAAAGTGATATTACTGGGTCTTGAGGAAGGTTGTTTCCTAATTTTCTGAGAAATCGCCACACTGACATCCAAAGGGGTTGTACCAGCTTGCATTCCCACCAGCAATGCAGAAGTGTTCCCTTTTCCCCACATCCTCTCCAGAATAAGTTGTCATCAGTGTTTTTGATACTTGATCTCACAGGTATAAGATGGAATCTCAGTGCCACACCCACAGCGGTGTCACCTATGTGACAACTACGCCTCTGGTCCGGAGGATACAGGCTGGGGGGTTCATGCCATTCGCATATAGGCCTCCGGTGGTTTCTTAGCAATCAGCTCAGGTCATGAACTTGAACTCAAGATTATATACTCACCGCTGTCATAGATGGTTAGTTGCCTCTGCTATTCTCTCCTGTTTCCTGATAATGTTCTTTGCTATACTTGGCCAAAACATATAAGTTTACCAGAAAACCTGTTGATGTTCCTGGGATTGATAATTCTGATAATGATACTAATACAGTGCTCAAGATGCCTCCAGTGTTTCAAGCCTTTGTGCAAATACTGGGGGGATATTATGGATGAATTACAGCAGCAGGAACTTTTCCTAAATAGGACTGATGATTTGGGGGAAACATAAGTTAAGATCCAGATGTTGTTAGGAAACCCCCCCATTCTGGGAATAAAGAAACTAGGAAAAAATCCCTTGCAAGATTAGGCATTCTAACACGTAAGGATCATGGGTTAATAAAGCTTAGGATCAGGGATATATGGTGGGAACCACCCAGGAGTACAACTGAGTCACCAGATGACCCCATTCCATACACAAGAGGATATGAGGATGATAGTCATAAGTATATGATATTTGAGGGACAAAAGCAGAATTATTTAGCTCTATCATTTATGGATAGGCTTGCTAGATCCCAATCCCCATGGTGTTTGCTACATAAGAAAATACAAAGAAGTATATTTCAGCAGATGCAGAGAGTCACTAGAGGAGAAGGGTGAGAAAAAGGAAGGGCCTTGATAGCAGTTATGAGACAGAAACTTTTTATTCCTAGATAAAATGAAACTACTTGTCTGAGGTTTATGTTCCCAAGGACAAGAGTTCCCCTTCTAAGGACGTGTTATGTCTAACACGGGCTCATCGCTGACGTGACTAAAAGAAGCTTCCATACTGTACCGACTAATGATACATGACCTTCTGGTTTGTTCTTTTACTATATAATGAAAAAATGAATTCAGTAAAATCGCAGCAGATTCAAACCACTCCCTTGTGTGTTGTGTCTGTCTGTTATTCGCCTAACTTGTGCCTTCCTGGTACCAAGACCCTGATTCTTCCACCATCTGAAGGGCTCCCCTGAGCCAGTCCATGGCATCTCGGAGTTGTTTTTATTTTCATTTCTCTGATGACTAAGGATGCTGAACATTTCCTTAAGTGTCTTTCAGCCATTTTAGATTCCTCTGCTGAGAGTTCTCTATTTAGGTCTGTGCTCCACTTTTTTATTGGATTATTTGTTCTTTTGATGACCAATTTCTTGAGTTCTTTGTATATTTTGGAGATCAGACCTCTGTCTGATGTGGGGTTAGTGAAGATCTTTTCCCATTCTGTAGGCTGTCATTGTGTCTTTTGACCATGTCGTTTGCTTTACAGAAGCTTTTCAGTTTCAGGAGGTCCCATTTATTAATTGTTTCTCTCAGTGTCTGTGCTTCTGGGGTTATACTTACGAAGTGGTTCCTTGGGCCAATGCATTCAAGTTTACTCCCCACTTTCTCTTCTATAAGGTTCAGTGTGGCTGGCTTTATGTTGAAGTCTTTGATCCATTTGGACTTGAGTTTTGTGTATGGTGATAGATATGGATCTATTTTCATTCTTTTTTTAAAGATTTATTTATTAATTAGGTATACAATATTCTGTCTGCATGTCTGCTGCAGGCCAAAAGAGGACACCAGATCTCATTACAGATGGTTGTGAGCCACCATGTGGTTACTGGGAATTGAACTCAGGACCTCTGGAAGAGCAATCAGTGCTCTTAACCTCTGAGCCATCTCTCCAGCCCTATTTTCGTTCTTCTACATGTTGATATACAGTTATTCCAGCACCATTTGTTAAATATGCTTTCTTTTTTCCATTTGATATTTTTTGCTTCTTTGTCAAAAGTCAGGTGTTTGTAGATGTGTGGATTAATGTCCTGGTCTTTGATTCGGTTCCATTGGTCCTCCTGTCTGTTTTTATGCCAATACCAAGCTGTTTTCAGTTCTGCAGTTCTGTAGTGGAGGGTGTTGATTCTCTGATTTCTTCCTCAGCCCTTTTATCATCTGTGTACAGGAGGGCTACTGATTTTTTTAAGTTAATCTTGTATCCTGCTACATTGCTGAATGTGTTTATGAGTTGTAGAAGTTCTTTGGTAGAATTTTTGGGATCACTTATGTAAACTATCATATCATCAGCAAACAGTGAGAGTTTGACTTCTTCTTTTCCAATTTGTATCCCCTTGATCTCCCTTTGGTGTCTTATTGCTCTAGCTAGGACCTCAGGAACTATATTGAATAGGTATGGAGAGAGTGGACAACCTTGCCTTGTTCCTGATTTCAGTGGAATCGCTGGGAGTTTCTGTCCATTTAGTTTGATGTTGGCTGTTGGCTTGCTGTATATTGCCTTAATTGCGTTTAGGTATGTTCCTTGTATCCCTGCTCTCTCCAAGACTTTTATCATGAAGGGATGTTGTATTTTGTCAAATGCTTTTTCAGATGAAGGTTCTGATGTGTTCTTGGATTCTATTTGCTAGTATTTTATTTAGTATTTTTGCATCAATGTTCACGAGTGAGATTGGTCTGTAATTCTCTTTCTTAGTATTGTCTTTCTGTGGTTTGGGTATCAGGGTAATTGTAGCCTCAAAAAAAAAGACTTTGGCAACGATCCTTCTGTTTCTATTGTGTGGAATAATTTGAGGAATATTGGTATTGGTTCTTCTTTGAACATCTTGTAGAATTCTGAGCTGAAATCATATGGTCTTGTGTGTTTTTTGGTTGGGAGACTTTTGATGACTGTTTCTGTTTCTTCAGCAGTTATAGGTTTGCTTAATTTGCTTATCTGGTCTTGATTTAATGTTGGTAAGTGATATTTATCCAGAAAGTTGTCATTTCCTTTTAGTTTTCCAGTTTTGTGGAGTACAGGTTTTCAAAATATGACCTGATGATTCTCTGTATTTTCTCCGTGTCTGTTGTTATGTCCCCTCTTTCATTTCTGATTTTGTTAATTTGGATATTCTCTATCTGCTTTTTGGTTAGTTTGGATAAAGGTTTGTCTATTTTGTTGATTTTCTAGAAGAACCAAGTCTTTGTCTCATTGATTCTTTGTATTGTTTTCTTTGTTTCTATTTTGTTGATTTCAGCTCTCAATTTGATTATTTCCTACCATCTAGTTCTCTTAGGTGAGTTTGCTTCTTTTTGTTCTAAAGTTTTCAAATGTTCTGTTAATTCACTAGTGTGGGATTTTTCTAGCTTCTTTATGTAGGCATAGTACTATGAAGTTTCCTCTTAACACTGCTTTCATTGTGTCCCATAAATTTTGGTATGCTGTGTGGTCATTTTCATTGAATTTTAGGAAGTTTTTAATTTCTCCCTTTATTTCTTCCTTGACCCATTGATGATTCAGGTGAGCATTGTTTAATTTCTATATGTTTGCGGGCTTTCTGGAATTAATATTGCTTTTGAATTCTAGTTTTAAGCCATGGTGATCTGATAAGATATATTTGGTTTTTCCATTTTTTTTTGTTTTTATTAAGGTTTGTTTTGTTACCGAGTATGTGGTCAGTTTTTGAGAAGGTTCCATGAGGTGCTGAGAAGAAGGTATATTCTCTTATATTTGGATGGATTATTCTATAGATGTGCATTTGAGTCATAATATCTGTTAGTTCTCTTAGTTCTCTGTTAATTTTCTGTCTGATTGACCTGTCCATTGGTGAGAGGGGAGTGTTGAATTCTCCCACTATTAGTGTGTGGGGTTTAATATATGATTTAAGCTTTAGAAGTGTTTCTCTCTCTCTCTCTCTCTCTCTCTCTCTCTCTCTCTCTCTCTCTCTCTCTTTGGTTTCGAGACAGGGTTTCACTGTAGCTATCAAGCCTGTCCTGGACTAGCTCTTGGAAACCAGGCTGGCCTCAAACTCACAGGGATCTGCCTGCCTATGCCTCCCGAGTGCTGGGATTAAAGTCATGCACTACCACAGCCCAACTAGAAGTGTTTCTTTTACAGATGAGGGTGCCCTAGTATTTGGGGCATAGGTGTTCAGTATTGAGATTTCCTATTATTCTTAGATTTTTGCCTTTTCATGGTGTCCCTTATTTCCTGGATATTTTGTGTTAAGCTTTTGTTTGATTTAATATTTTCTCTGACTGATGAGTCTATTTCCTCTATTGTATCTTCAGCGCTTGAGATTCTCTCCTCCATCTTTTTTTTTTTTAAAGATTTATTTATTAATTATGTATACAGCATTCTACTTGCATGTGTCCCTGC
The DNA here is from genome assembly GCA_004026605.1 of Ondatra zibethicus. Classification (NCBI taxonomy): domain Eukaryota; kingdom Metazoa; phylum Chordata; class Mammalia; order Rodentia; family Cricetidae; genus Ondatra; species Ondatra zibethicus. Next base: position 1,832 of record PVIU01012795.1, on the reverse strand, counting down.
AGGCAAGAAGAGGACACCAGATCTTATTACAGATGGCTGTGAGCCACCATGTGGTTGCTGGGAATTGAACTCAGAACCTCTGGAAGAGCAGCCAGTGTTCTTAACCTCTGAGCCATCTCTCCAGCCCTCCTCCATCTTTTTTATTCTGCTGTTTATGCTTGCATTTGTGGTTCCTGATCATTTTCTCATGATTTCTGTTTCTACAGTTCCCTCGGCTTGTGTTTTCTTTATTGCCTCTATTTCATTTTTCAAGTCTTGAATAGTTTCTTTCATATGTTTGATTGCTTTTTCTTGGTTTTCTTTAAGGGATTTGCTGATGTCTTCCAATTTTTTGTTTGTCTTTTCCTCAATTTCTTTGAGGGAGTTTCTCATTTCTTCTTTAAGAGTTTCAAACATTCTCCTAAAGTTATTTTTTAGGTCATTTTCTTCTGCTTCATCTATATTTGGTTGTTCAAGTCTTGCTGTTGTAGTGTCTGTAGATTTTACTGGTATCATGTTGCTCTTTGTGGTATTGCATGTGTTCTTACCTTGTCTATATCTTTTCTCCTCTAATTGGTGTGGTTGGGGCTGTCTGTGATTCTGGTGGTTAATCTTCTAGGTGCCAGTGAATCCAAGGCTCAGATGGTTGTTCCTCGTGGTACAGTCAGTGCCAAGGTTCTAGTTACCCCGTTGGTCACTCCGTGTTCCAGGAGGTCGCTCAGTGCTCTTGGGCTTTGCTCCATTCCCATGGAGTTTGCTGTCTCAGGCCTGCTCTGGCCTAGGTTGTTGGCTCAGACCTGTTTCTGTAAAACCTGGTCTGGATCTGCTCCTGCAGAGGTCCCTGGCTTGGGGGTTGGTCATGTAAAGGACTCTGGCTCTGATCTATTCCCTCAGAGGTCCCAGACACATGCCTGGACCAGCAGAGATCTCTGGTTCCTGCTCTTGTCTCTGGCTCCCTAGTGCTGACAGCACAGTCCGGCCACCATGCCAGCCCAGCGTTCACCTGGGTGCTGGGGACCTGAACTCTAGTTCTCAGGCTTCCTTGCCAAGAGCTTTAGCTGCAGATCCTCTCCTGCCCTTTAGTGCATGGATGTATTTGTGTATTATTTACAGGGGAACACGTGCATGCTACAAGGTTGTGAAGGTCAGAGGACAGCTAACAGAACTTTTGTCCCTACACCATGTGGTCCTTGGGGTCATACTCAGCTAGTCAGGCTTGGCTTCAAGTGCCTTTGTCCACTGACCCATCCATCTCATCAGCCCTCCCCAGCCCTTAAAAAATAATTTTCTAAAATATTTTCAGCTGGGCATGGTGGCATATCCCTGCAATCCCAAATGAAGGAGGCTGTAACAGGGTTGCCACAAGTTCAAGGCCAGCTTGATCTACATAAAACAGTAAAGACTCTGTGTCTAATAAATGATTAACCAATCAATCCACCCATCAATCAATCAATTTTTGGTGTTTCAACATTGGTCTTTGATTATGATGCAGCAAAAGGTGTAGTGAACTAATCTACTTTTAGTACTTCAGCATCAGTATTTGAATAGGATGTAGTTAACAGGATAGCAGAACACAAGGGAATCAGAGAACACGACCTCCAAGAACATCCCCTGGAAAATGTATATTGAAGTGCGCTTCCTCAGCACAACCAGGAGGTGGCAGTCTTGTCTAGACGTGCAGAGTAGACTATTGCCTGGGTTTCCCAAGAATGTAGGAGCAGAGAATTCCTCTGCAGCCTTGGAAGGAGCTGCATGTGATCAAATGTTTTAGATTTCTTCTGCTCACTGTAAAGGCTTCTTCATCTTGATCTATAAAATGATTATATTTATAGACAGATTTGTATTTATAGACA
>PVIU01012794.1:0-58312 GCA_004026605.1 Ondatra zibethicus | reverse complement strand
GGATGTTGGAGAAGGGAATAAGATATCTACATTATTGGAGTCATTTTAGGACTGGCAAGATACTTGGCTCTAGAGGAGATCCCAGGTGTCCACAGGGATGTCCCCAGCTAGGTCCTTGGGCAGCAGAGAAGAGGGTGCCGGAACTATCATTGTCCCATAGTCACACTGATGAATATCTTGATCACATCCATAGAAATTTTGTCCGATGGATGGAGATAGAGACAGAGACCCACATTCACACCAGAGCAATGGATTGAGCTCCCAAGGTCCAGTCGAAGAGCAGAAGAACCTTCATCCGGCGACGGATGGAGATAGAGACAGAGACCCACGTTGGAACACTGGACTAACCTTGGTTTTTCTACATCAGTTTTCCAAGAACCTAACTTTGTGTGCTGTGAGACTAATATGGGAGCAGCAGTTAAGGGCAGGGGGTATGAGGTCAGGTAACCAGGCCAGTGAGATAGCTCAGCAGGTGAAGCCACCTGCCACCAAACCTGACAACTGAAGGCCCAGCTCTAGGGCCCACACGGAGAAAGGAAAGAACCCACCAGTTGCACTCTGACCTCTGCTTGTATTCATGTGACACTCGTGCCCCATACACAAACAAAATGATGAATACAAAATGCAATTTAAAGTCAATTAACCTCCAATCAAAACCTACTTCTGCCATTTTTCTGGCTACATGATCAATCACTTAAGGTCTTCAGACCTCATTTATTTTCCAACATGCACATGAATGGCATCATCTAATTCATAAAAGTACATGGAGAAGAAATGAGATAAAACACGAAGGGTGCTTAGGAGTTATCTAATGCTCGTCATTGCATTACCAACATAGTTGCCGCCATTTTCTGGCTGTTGTGTTAGTGATTAAGGCTGACATAACCAAATACCTCAGGTGGCGTCGCTTGACAGCCGAAAACTTTTTCTTGAAGTTCTTCAGGCTAGGCATCCATGATCAGAATGTCAGTAGGTATGGTTTCTCCTGAGACCTCTCGTGCAGCATTCTTGGCTTGCATTCACAAGGCCACCTTCTTGCTATTTCCTCGTGTGGCCTGTGTATGTGCATGTGTTTCCCTCAGGTCTATTTCTCCTAAGAACAGTCATGTGGAGTGAGAGGGCCAACCCAACTGTCTCATTTCAACTTAATTATGTCTTCAAAAGACATTATCTTCCAATACCATTACTTTCTGTTGTGCTGGGGTTGGGGCGTCAGTGCACGATTTCTGGGGAGGACACATCCAGTTCATAATAAACCCTTACTATTTGTTATCTGCCATGTGTCAGGCAGGATGCCAGAAACACTTTCTTCTGGACTCGCCCCAAGTGTTCTCAGCTTTACCCCATAAATCTTTTTACTCTTGGAGTCAGCTCCCTCAGCAGCTCACTTACCTATATGTCTTTATTGTCCAAAGTAGAAATAGCCTTTTTCCCAGCCATTTTTAATCATAATATGTGCTCGTTGTAAAATACTTAGGTGATACAAAAGCATATTAAAAATAAAAAGGAAACTACTCCTACCTCTATCATAGAGAAATAACCACTATTTGACATCTGGAAAGTGGTCAGATTTTCCCCTTCTGTTCTCACATACACAAAGCTTGTTATTTCCCAAAATGAGAGCCATACTCTGTTCTGCCCATATTTTTCACTTAAAATACCTTACACATCATTCTATGTCAAATATCATAAATCTGTATCACAACTCTGCTATTATATAGTATTTCGTAGTCAGTCTGTTTCCCAGCATTAGCTTTTTTTAGAACTATTATGAAAATAGTGCCTTGTTAGAGAAAGCATACTTGCCCTGGCCTTTTCTTTCATATACTTTCTTAGATAAATAAAAGAAAACCTCATATTCATTTTTATGTATTTCCAGATTGCCCTCCAGAAAGATGTTCCAATTATCCTCCTTCTAAGTGAAAACCGGTTAATATAATTGCCAGAAACATGCTGATTTTGCATCAACCTTTCTCCTACCCCCTTCCTCCCCATACCATAACCATCCTTTGGGAAGCCATATCATATTAATTGAACCAATATAACATAGTCCTCTCCCTTCAGAGTGACAATGCTAAAACAGATGATACAATTTGTAAGGAACACATGGAAACATATATCCAAGTGCTAGATTGCATATTGTACAGATGCTAAGCACCCTGGGAGGCTCAACTTCCTTCCTTCTACTTTTAGTCCCCAAGCAGGCTTGACATAAAACATACCCGTGAGTTGTAGTGTGCTTAATGTATTTCACTAAAGAAATGCCTACTCTTATGATTCAACCTTAGAGAAACTGAAGAAAAAGTGACCTCTACCATTTATTCTGTCCTTGGTGATCATCTGCTACCATGCTCACAGATAAACTCCAACAATGCTTATTTTCTTTATGCTCTAGCTGGAAGAGTTGTGATCTTATAGTCATGATGAGGCTAGTCTGGGATACATAATGAGACCTAGTCTCACAAAGCAAAAAGAGTGAGGGAAGGAAGGAGACAGGAAGAGGGAGCGAGGGCTATTCCCATAAAGATAAGTAGATCAACAGAACAGAACAGGGAGTCCAAAGAGAGGCTCAAGCATACAGAGACAACTGATTTTTTAGAAAAGGCACAAAAATAATTCAGTGAGCAAGAGGCGAACTTTAAACAAAAACATGATGTTGAAATATGTGAATATTTATATGCTAAAAAAAAGGAGATTATAGCACATATAAAAATTAACTCAAAATGGGCCATTCACACAGTAGTAAAAACTAAAATCAATAACTTTTGGAGTCAAAGATCATATAAAACTTCTATATCTTAGGTTAGGCATACATTTCTTAGACATAACACTAAATTCATATTTCATTAATGAGCAAACTGATAAATTTCCCCAAAATTTAAAAGTTATCCTTAAAAAGACAGGCAGTAGACTAAAAAACATTTCCAAAGCCCCCACTTGCTAAAGAACTCTCAAAATTCAACAGTTAGAAATCAAACAACCCAGTCTAGAGGATATGGATAAAAAGATTTTAACTGACATCAGCCATGCTAGGCATTAATTACTAGGACAATGTACCATGAACCACAAATATACACCTCTATACACTTTGGTAAATTGTTTATAATTTTTAAATAACTATGCACAATGTTGGCAAGAATGTGGACAAACTGGAATTTCCCACACATCATTGACAAGAATGTAAAGTTATAGGACAACTCTAGATGATTCAGCAACTTCTATAAAGGTTAAATATGAGTTGGGCCTGGTAACACGTGCCTATCATTCCGACACTCAAGAGAATCTTACAGAAGATTATCACATGTTTGAGGCCAGCCTGAGCTAAATTATGAGACCATGTCTCAAAATATCAATACATAAGTCTTAAATATGCTACTATTATAAAGACAGGTGTTATGCATTTTATCCATAAATATTCATAGCAGATATATGTCTAATTGCTCCAAAATGGAAACTTCCATAAAAAGTTCATCAACAGATAAACAGATTATGAACAAATCACATTATATTCTATAATGGACTATCATTCAGCAACAAAAAGAAATTGTCAATCTATGCAGCAAAAATGAATGAATTTCAAATAATAACACTAAATAAAAGAAATGAGACTAAACTACTGATTATATAATTAATTCTATTGATAAAAATTATTTTAAAATGCAAAATATCCTACACTGGTAGAAAGCAAATCAATAGCTACCTAAGGACATGATGAAGGTGAAGGAGGGATTTACAATATATAGGACATAGGCATTTCCAAGGAGCAGAAGAAAGTTTAGAGGACGGTGTACATGTTTGCTTTCAAGACTCTGATTTCATGAGTACGTATACATCAAAGCTTACCATACACCTGTTTATTGTATCCTGTTTATACTTGGATAAAGCTTTGAGAAATGAGGCAGAAGGAAGATGAAGGTAATAGGAGGAGAAGGGAGGTAAGGAATGGAAGGCAAAGGAGAAAGAAAGGAGGGGATGAGGAGTAAGAAGAGGAGAGGAGAAAGCATCCATCTCATTATGACAATTTGGACAGCAGAGTAAAGGACTACAAAAATAATATACATGTCAGTTCCCAAGACTATATACACAAATACACATAATGAGAGAAATATAACAATGAAACAACTTAGAGACATGCAAATATGTGTCATACAAAAATGTCTTCATTGTGTCACTGCCCTATGATGTCATTTCTCTACCTGAAACTAAAGAACACACAGGTGAGCTTCTAATTCCTAAAGCCAAAGGAATATCATTGGAGAGAGGGCAAAAAGATCGTAGAGGCACAAGGATGGGGGTGTGAAACGAAATGCTGACTTTGAATATAGCATGCTCATTGCAATCATGAACACACAGCAGCTGAAGCTTCTTGTGCAAGGCTTGCACACACACACTCACATATTCACTCACACACCACACATATAAACACACTAACACCACATACACACTACACACACTCACACACACAAACACTCACACATCACACATATATACATACAAACAAACACCAACCCACCACACCCACCTTTCTCTCTCTCTCTCTCTCTCTCTCTCTCATAGGAAGAGGATGTTGATGTTCTATAATAATTAAGACATTGTTTCCTAAAGGGAGAAGGGAGACTTCTGAGACTCAAGAAGTGTTCAAACCTCACAAAACTGGAGAAAACTGAAACTTACAAGATTCAGAAGACCCTCCTAACTTCACCCCAAGGTTGTCCAAGCAACTACCAGATACTGAAAACAGGAGACCTCCAATCTGTCCTGTTGCCTGCAAGTCATGCAGGAAGCTCCAAGGATGCAGTTTTTATGTGCCCTCACCCAGGCTGGGTAGGATCTTCAGTGGTACAGTTGCCTTTGCATCATCCACATGCCTACAAGCAGTTTCAACTGGTTTATCAGGCTGGACTTTGGAAGAATTGTTTCTTTGGAAGCACACATCTACTCACCTATCTAGGGAACCTAATCACCTGCCTATGGTGAATAAACATTCATTCACCTCTGCCTGGGAAGAAGTCACATGAGCAAGGCAGACCAGTTGTGAAGACAAAATACCAGTCCACTTGGGTGTGGTCTCTTATACTATAAATGCAGCTCTAAAGCTTGTGTGCACTCTCTCAGCTGCTGGATTCAGTTCCCGCTCCCATTCATGTAGAGAACTATGATCTGTGAGTCTACCCTTGAATAAAGATCCCTTTATTGTACTCAATTCTGAGCTAGTATGGGGTTACTTTATAGCATCCATCTTCATCTGGTGCCCAATGTGGGGCACAAACCCATGACCCTGAGATTAAGAGTCTCATGCTCTACCAATTTAGACAGAAAAGGGAAGGTGCTGTGGGATTCCCCTCTGTATGCTGTGAATATGTTTTATTAGCATTGGTTAATAAAGAATCTGCTTTGGGCCTATGGCAGGGTAGAAAATAGCCAGGTGGGAAATCTGAACAGAGATATATAGAGAAAGTAGGCAGAGTCAAGGAGATGCCATGTAGCCACAGCAGAAGACAGATACCAGACAGAGCCTTACTGGTAAGCCACAGCCACATGACAATACACAGATTAATAGAAATGGGTTAATTTGGAATGTAAGAGCTAGCTAGAAATATACACAAGCTAATAGGTCAAGTGGTGTTTTAATTAATACAGTTTCTGTGTGATTATTTTGGGTCTGGGAGGCTAGGAAACGAGACTGCACTGACAGGTAAGAGAAAGCATGTGGGTGAGTAATAGCACAGCACATGCATACATGCATGAAATTACAAAAAAAGAAGGCCATGTTCAAATAAAAATTGCTATTACAAAAACCTAGATTCTACAGCTTTTCAAGTGCTCTATTGGAAAAGTGGAAAAATGCAAAAAAGAAAGAAAGGAAGGAAGGAAGGAAGGAAGGAAGGAAGGAAGGAAGGAAGGAAGGAAGGAACCTCAGATTGTATGGTTCCAAGTGCATGAAGGGTGATGCCACACATAGGCAGGCTCTTGGAAGTCCAAGACAATGTAACCATGTGCTTCTGAGGCAGAGAATGGGAGAGTAAACAAGGCAAGGGGAAAACTTGTTTTTCACAGGCCCCCTGTTGTACCACTTTTTTGATACACATATCACTGCCTATTAAAATCATTCTTAAGAGAAAGAAAATGTTTAACAAAATTTTCATAGCTCTTGTTAAGATTATCAAAGTTAAACCATTTAAAAAAAATTGGCAGCGACTGCATAACATTGACGTCTGTCTCTCCAAACTTAGATAATACACTGAAATTAATTATTTTTTTTCAAGACAGGACTTCTCTGTGTATCCCTAGTTGTTCTGGAACTAGCTCTTGTAGACCAGGCTGGCCTCAAACTCACAGAGATCCCCCTGCTTCTGCCTCCCGAGTGCTAGAATTAAAAGCGTGTGCCACCACTGCCCGGCCCTGAAATTAATTTTTAAAGATTCTAATTTGTGTATTTTGATATATTTAACTGATATAGATTGAAAATATGAAGTGATTTATGAAGTTCCCTTGATATGTTTGTCTGTGGACTTTTCAAGATATTTTGAGAAACCTATGATCACATATATTTCTATAATGTACATAAACACAATAATCCATAATCCATACTGCAAAGTTAAAAATACAAGCAAAACATATTTGGGGATGAGAATATAACTCAGTGGGGGAGCACTTGCCTAGCACACATGAGGCTCTAAGTTCAATTCCCAGCATCTCATTTTGTGTGTGTGTCTGTGTGTGTGTGCGTGCGTGCACGTGCATGGGTGCATGTGTGTATATGACAATCAGAATACTTCCTCTCTCACAGTATAAACTGCTCTGCCACCAGCTGGGCAGCACTATCTGTGCCTATTGTTCTCTGGCTGTTACAGAGAGCCTTGACTGTAGCGATGGGTACAAAGCTCAATAGAGGACTGGCCTAGAACTTCAGTTCAATAAAGATGGACCAGAAATACAGAGACATAACTTTTTATTTTATTTTTTAAGGTTTGTTTTCATTTTTTATTTTATGTGTGAGTATTTTGCCTGCATGTAAGAAACTCCATATGTGCCTAGTGCCCATGGAAGACAGAAGAGGCTGTGGAATCCTCTGGAACTGGAGTTGGGATGGTTGTGAGGCATTGTGTGAGTGCTGGGAACCAAACCCAGGTATTCTGTGAGAGCAAAACGTGCTCTTAATTGCTGAGCTATCTCTCCAGGTTCCTGAGACACAATCTTAATTCCACCATCTGCGTGCCCTTCATCAGTCAGTAGACTAGAAAAACTGCAGTATTTTCTCTGCAGCTTGAAGTCTTTTGGGGTCTACTGTAAGTAGTTGTAGGTCAGCGTCTCAACAACTCTTCAATAAAACACAAAATAGAATATGTCCAAATGTTATATTTTTCAGGACTATTAGGTTCCAATGTTATTAAGTTCAAACTTGAACCAGTCCTGTAGGGTGAATTGCAAGAAACACACTCATAAATTCTCCACGAATTCAGTCTTGTTCACTCGGACAGTCTGTAAGCTTCGCAAATGTTCCCAGGAGGCTTGTTTCTGCCTTGGATTTCTCACTAGCATACACATATTCAATTATGAGTTTTTATAAGTGCAATTTTGCTCATATATATTGTAAATGCAAACATATATTTTAAAAAATATAACAAGCATATAGCCATATTTTTAAAATAATTATTTTTTATTTTTTTATTCATTTTACATATCAACAACAGTTTCCTCTCCTTCTCCTTCTTCCCCTTCCTTTACCCCCCCTCCCTCACCTCCATCCACTCCTCAGAGAGGATAAGGCCTCTCATGGGAAGTCAACAAAGCCTTGCATATCAAGTTGAGGCAGGACCAAGGCCCCTCCCCCTCCCTGTATCAAGGCTGAGAATGGTATCCCACCACAGGAAATGTGGTTTGGTCTTTTTATGGGATCCCTGGAAGTGGGACCAAGATTTATCCCTGATATATTATTTTATTCATTAATAATAAACCAAGAAATTTATTACCATACTAAGATTTTGCCACAGAGATTTAAAGGACTGGATTTTAGTTCAGTTGGGTTTTTTTAGTTCAGACTGGATTTTATTCTCAGTTACTCTGAGAGTTGCTCTTAGTGGTCAGCACAGTTAAATAGGCTGTCTCCCAAAACACGGGGAGGGGCACAGGGTTGTCTCAGGAGGTCCTAACACTCATCTACCCAATGAACAGGATTTTCTCTGTGTTACAGATGTGTCCTTCCTAAACATCTTACTAAGGGTAGTGACTGCATGCCAGCCTTAGCCAATATCTCGAAGTAAAAGAAACAAAATGAAGTGTGTTATGATTTATGGCACGTGTGACCCTGGCTGGTCCCACTGCGGGTGGAGGACCGCAGCGGGTAAGGGACAGACAGATATGCCGTGCACAGAAAGCTTGCGGTATGGAGAGTTTATTTAGTGGGTATTGGGAGGGTATGGGAGAGTGGGGGTTATGGTGGGAGAGAGAAAGAGAGAAAAATAGAGGGACAGAGAGAGAAGAGGAAGAGGAAAGAGAAGAAGGGAAGGCAGAGAGAGACAGAAAGCTGCCTCTTCAGGTTGGGGGCTTAGATAAGGAAAGAGTCAAGACCAGTTTACCTCAGTGGGGAGAGAGAGATTGGGAGTGGGTGGAGCTTTTCTCTTAAAGAGACAGGGAACTGATAGGGAAGGCCAGCAAAATTATAACAAAGTGTGTTACTAGATTTTTAGTCATGTTTTCAGTCCACGCATCCAATCATTTCATAACATCGTTCTCTTTTTTCTGAGTGAGTATTATTTGACCCCACTGTCTTGTTCTTAACTCAGTGATGTGTACCAGGTTAGTGGCTGGGAGAACTGTGACTCTGTCGTGTTCTTATATTGACTCTTTCTGGCATTATTGATAGTACTTGAAATTTGTGATCTCCCAGCAGCAATCATTTTTAGCCTCTTTATTGGGGGATAATTGATACACAATAATCTGCACATATTTAAAGTGCATGGTCTGATTAGTTTTGACATATTAGTACACTTGAGAAATCATCACACAGTCTCTATGCTGTCTGACTTTTCAGCGTGTTGTCTCAAAGCCAGGGCCTGTGAACCCTACAACTTTTTTCTTTGTTAAAGAAGTTAGGGCTATTCGAACTTTTTCCCTTTCCATATAGATTTTAGAATCAGTTTATCAGTTTCTACACACACACACAGCAACTGGTGTGTCTAACTTTCGTAACACATAAGCCATGATAAAAACTGTTTTGATGTCCTTGTCTGGTCATCCTAAGATCTGTCAGTTCCTACGTGATTTTGATTTATTGATTCCTCATTAGGAATAGTGTTTCCCTGATTATTTGCATGCCTCTGAAGTGTGCATGGAACACCAGAGTTTGAGAATTTATCATGCTGAGTGATAGGTATTTGTGTATCCTCACAAGGATTACTGAGCTCTGTTCTTGGATGCAGTTAAATGTCTTGAAAGTGAGAGGCTTTTTTGTTTCGTTTTGGTTTTGCATCTTGTTATGGTTATTCCTTCAATGACTCTGTAGCAGTGATTTTGAGACCATTAGAGTTCTTTATGTAGTTTCTTCTATCATCATTCTCCTTGTACCCGCAGCTGTGTATAACTGCAAACTGCACCTTGGCTTCCCTTAAGCAGATTGAACACTTGACAGTCCATCTCATGTCTTTGTCATCTCACAGTCACCATTGCTCTTTCTTGATGGATGTTCAGCATCTTGCAGATGAAAGGGCAAATCTGCTCCATCTTCTCCGGAAACAGCCATCTTCCTCTCTCTTAAATTGTTGTGATGAGTCATTTTAGGCATCAGCTTGTTAAGGGAGACCAAGAGAGCTGCTGAAATGTTATTTGGGGGCATACCTGTAATTCTGGACAACAATGACACTTGAGTCAGTGGGCTTAGGAAGTAAGATCAACCCTCATCCAATGAGAACAAATACCATGCAGTCGACTATAGGCTTAGACAGAATAAGGCAGAGGAATGGGAGCTCACTCGCTCACTCTCTTCTCTTTCTCCTCTCTGGTAGGAACTCCCTCTTTTCCTGCTCTTGGACATCAGAACTTCAAATGCGTCTGCCTTCAGGACTCTGGGTCTCAAAGCAGCATTCACAACCCTTCTTCTGGGACCTTCGAATAGGCTGAGCCATGCTGCCAGCCTTGTTTCTTTATCTTCCCAAACACATACAGCAGGACTCACCAGCCTCCTTGATTACGTAAGTCCACCCTCTAATAAGCCAGCTCTAATCTATTCATATAGCTATCCCATTACTTCTGTTTCTCTAGAAAACCCAAATCTATCATATATTGACTAGTTTGTGTAATTGATAGCAAATGGAAAAAAATAAACTGAGCAGTTCTTTTCTTTTAGAACATGTGACCAAAGAAACTCACTCATTCGTTATATGAAAAACAATTGCTTAAAAAAGTTTGACGAAGAACTTTTTCATGTGGCCCAGCTATACCACTTTAGGCCATCTACCCCAAAAACTATACCCTATTACAAAAAGGACTTGCTCATCCATGGTCATTGCTGCTCGACTCATAATAGCTAGGAAATGGAATTAGACTATGTCTCATTAATTGATGACTGGGTAATGAAAATGTGGTACACAATGGAATTTTATTTGACTATAAAGGAAAATCAAATTTTCAGTAAAATAGATGGAACTAGAAAACATTATAATGAATGCAATAATCCAAACTCCAAAAGACAGTCTCTCTCAGATGTGAATCCTAGCTTCTGATTTTTAATATATGTGCATTGAACTAGGAATACGTGTGCGTAGTGGCCAGGAAACTAAAAAGGGGTCCATCGAGAGGGAGGAAAAGGTGACTTTAAGGGAAGAGGGGCAAATGGTCATAGAACACATGTGACATGGAAATATTGGTAATGAAGGGAAACAAGCTGAAAAGGGTCCAGAGAGATGGGGAAGACAAGTTGGGGATGTGAACCAAGCAAAGCTAAGTACTATGAAAATGCCATAAGGAAGTATATTCTAGTAAAGATTTAAAATAATAGAATTAGTCAAAGTTGAGTTAGAGACAAAGAGATCCCTTTGATTTGAGGGTGAAGATCAAACTCTATAAGGATAAACGTGGTCAGGAAGTGGACTATGTATGTTTTGACTTTGGTACATTCTACTCTTTTTTATTTTTCTTTTAATTTTTATTTTAATTATGTGTATGTGTCCATGGAGGGAGCTATGCATGTGATTGCAAGTGCCTGAATAGGCCTGGGGTGTTGGATCCCCCAAGGAGCTAGGGCTTGAACTCAGGTCCTCTGGAAGAGAAGTTCATACTCTTAACCACTGAGCCATCTCTCCAGCCCATCTACTGCTTCCATAAACAAATCACATACAATCAAAAGCTCACCCTATTTGTAATCAACATGCCAGCCTGTAATATTGACATAGTCTCCACTCTGTCACTGTTGCCTGAGTACTTGAAAAATCATCTTAAAATATATTTTCAAGTAGCAGGCATAATTGGCATAACACAAATTAGTCTAATATCCAGACTGGTCGTGTTTATTTTGATCTCCTTCAGACAGCACACTCTTGTGGGTAATGCTTCATGAGGAGATGGCACTGATTAGCGAGACCACGGGTCTAACTCACAAGGTTGACCCTGACCCCTGAAGCTTTCTTTTAGTTAGAAAAAGTGATGCCTGCTCTTTAATTAAGCATTGTAAAACAGGGCTGTTAGTTATACTAGGTGTGCTTTGAGAAAGTTTCCAGGTGATCAAAATCACATCGATAACAAGATGTGTCCCTACCGTGGGGTAATGTAAGTTTAATCAAAGGTCAGTTTCATTTGTTTTACGAGCCCCATACAAGAAGATACACAACAGTATGCCAGCAAGGATATTTCACAAATTAGAATTGGAAGTAAGCAGAAAAGTTTTATTCTTTACAAAGATTTTTATTATCTCAGGTTTTCAAAACTGAGTTCAAATGCGCCTCAATTATTCTATTGTTTATTGTTTTTTATATTCTCCTTATCATCAGTGTCCACTTATTTCCTTAGTTCTTACAGTCTTGGTAATTGATATAATCTTGCAAACAACATAATGGTATTATATATATTTATGGTTGCAGCTCACCTCAGTGATGATTCCCTAGAGTTCTTTACAGTTCCTTAGTTTATAATTCAAAACTGAGCATTTAAAAATCTATCCATACTCCAAGAGAAAAAGAGAGGTCATAGGCAGTGATATTTCATTTATTTTGACAGAAATGGACACATGGATCACCTCATGTTGTTTACTATTTTGACTATGCTGTAACCCAACGAAATCTAAAGTTCAGCACAGTGTCCTCAGCAAAGGAGAAGGGCGAGTGTGATATTCCTGATAGACCTATATGATCTTTTTAGTGGTGTTGAGAATTCAATGCAAGGCTTCACAAATGCTAAGTGAGTACTCTACCACTGAGTCATACACCTGATTCCTGTGTAATATTTTTAATAGGCAAGATAACTCAAAGTGAGAATTGCTAATCCATATACCATGTCCCTCTTAATTCCGTCACAAATTTAAGTTGCTCTCCAAATTATTTTGTATTTATCTGCCAAGAGTACAAGCAGGTTTGCATTTGATGACAACTTTGTGAAAATTTAGTTCTTTCTGATTGTTTGTTTGTTGGTTGGTTGGTGTAGTAGATAAAACTCTGCTTTGCTTGTTTGTGGTTTTGTTTTCCAGATAAGGTTTCTTTGTATAACCCTGGCTATCACTCTGTAAACCAAGCTCGCCTTGAACTCAGAGCTCTGCCTACCTCTGCCTCCTGAGTGCTGGGATTAAAGGCATAAGCACTCTGTGCCATTGTGATTTAACTTTCCAAGCCTGAAGGCTTTGATTTGTGGCAATACTTTTATGCTTTTACACTAAAGAAAAAACAGGTAAGCAATGATCATAGAATCAATTTTGTGTGACCCTGACAGATTTAATCATGTCATCCCTCTGTTCACGGGCCTTCCACAACTCCCTCTTGCATATTAGGCTAAATCGCTTGGCCTTGTTTTCTTTCTAACAATAGCAGATCAAATTTAAGATGAGTTTTCAATTCCGTAAATTTTTGTTCAGTCTTTATTCAATCAATCTTTGCTCAAATTCGAAGCTAGTGATGGTCCCCTAAGAATTGGTATAGAATTGAGTGGAGTTTAATAAAAGTCCCGACAGTTACATGGCTGTGGTTTGTAGATCTTTCATTTTATAACCGTAAGCAATATTGACCCCAGAAAGGAATAGCAGAGGGGCGCAAAGCATGGATGCGTTACTCATCTTCCTTCTAGTTTCCTACTTAGGTAACTCCCCCCAACAAAATCTTAAATTAACTCAGAATAAGACTACAATGTATTTTCTTTTGAAAAAGCTGCTTCTTTGCCAAGACATTCTGTGTACAATAAAGATGCAAAAAGATATGACAGGCAAACGGACTTCAGAATGAGCAACTTGATAGATAATAGGAAGGTATAGATATCAACAACCAAAGAGTTTCCACAGAGTGATTCTCACAAGAATAATCTGGGAGTTTGTGGAGGCCCCTTTTACATACCAGGTTTGCTTTTGAATCCCAAGACATGTCCCTGAATCTCTCAAGCAGGGAAACACACACACTTACACACATTTTGAAGCTTATGCTGCCCAATTATTTCAGTTGAGCACACAACACAAGTATTTCTCAGGGTAAACTGAAATATCCAAAAGTTTATGGTCCTGCTTTAAAAAGAAAGAAACTTACCTCTGCCAAATTTTATAAACTGTCATTTCAATTATTTTTGCACAATGCCATTGGAGAAACAACACTTTTATGATTAGTTTGACACATGGTAATTTGGGTAGAATTTAACTTTATTTGTCTTTGACTAGAACAAATTGTCTCTCTGCCCTTGTTTATACTGTTATTTTGTTATTTTCTCTCCTTTTGTTTGTATAATCTATGGCTTGGTTTCATTTAAATGCTGGTAATTCGTCCATTGAGGCAGGCTTTGCTAAGAAAGTAGAATGGAGTGCGGAAGAGAGGTGAGGATGAATTCAGCACAAATATCGCTGTTAAACAAAAGCCAAGGAGAATGTTTGGGGAAATTCTGACAGAACAATGGACTAGCAGGTTCCACCTTTAGAAATCCAGAAAGGGAAGAGGGAAGAGGCTGTGATTCCTTCCAGTGTCCTGTGGTCTCACCTTGGCTTTATAATGCAGAGTGTTGACTTGCTCTCAAGCCTTCCTGACTAGAAGTTTAGATCAAGGGGACTCTATACTAATTTAATCCCATCCTAATGAGAAAAGTTCACATGTGAAGTTATAAACCCTCCTTAAAGAGAGCTGGCACACTAAATGATGTTCAGGAATGGCAATTAGCCCTGAGAACGCGTAAACACATACACTATTGTGAATTTAGATGTGAATCTTATTCCCTTAATTATGCTGCATTTAATTGATCCATGCTGGAGTAAGTTACAAAATCAGACAAGAACTGGAGTTTAGAAGTCACCTCAGAGGCTACTTCAACCCATAAAAGCTTTTTTCTCCTCTCTCCAACACACTTTATCTTGATTCTGTTGACATAAATTAAAATGTATTCAGTGTCAATTTGGCCCTTGTATGCAATACCTAGACAAATTATTTCCTATAAGGGCTAAGAATGGAACAGAAAAAATAAAAGAGAGAAGGAAATGTACTTGGCACAGACTATGTAACTGGTTACTCTCTCACTCCTTTCATGTATAATAACCTCTATAATCCTCACAATCAAAACTTACATTTATTTGGCTTAATAGTCTCATATTTATATCTTTAACTGTGCATTTTATTTTTATAGAAGGAATAAGAGCTATTTAGAAGAAACTGCCTTTTCATAACCAATAGTTTCTATAATCACTAATAAGTTAATACTCATTTCCATGAGGCGTTTCTAATGTAATTGGAATCAAGCTGGCTATGTAGTTTCTTGTCCTTTGATTTTTACTGAAATTATGTTGCCAACATTTTGTGTGTCACTGCAAATTCTCCGTCAGTGGTTTTTGAAGGGCCTGTTATGTTTCATCATAATTAGTATAATCTCTCCAGTATTTAGGGGGTCAGCATTTAGTTTGCTGAGAATCCTACTTTCTCTGAAGCAGAATGCACCTACAGTAGGAATACTGTGACTCATTTGAAATCTAAAGGTTGACACACACAAAAGTTATATGCTATCAGTGGATAAAGACGTAGCATGAGTTCTGTTATTTGTTGAGCCAAAACTGAAGAGGGCTGAACTCAAAGCATATGTGTGTGTCCTGGGCTCCAGCTCTTCCCAAGGCCTAACTAAACTTATGCACCATAATTCCTAATATAAATACCCCCTCTCTTGCACAAGCAGTATTTTTTCTTGTTTAGATTATTTGTAATTTATAACCAAATGAAGTCTAATTAACACTTACTGAATAAACAGAACCATTTAGCATCTGTAACAAAGACAAGTTGTATGAGTTTGGGTTTTTAGGGAAAGAACCAGTGATGTGTGTGTGTGTGTGTGTGTGTGTGTGTGTGTGTGTGTGTGTGTGTGTGCTGTTGTTGTTGTTAAATAAAAAGAATAAATGATTCTTTATTACTTCATTATTATATTTTGGTTATATTTATACATACAGAGGAATTTATTAGGAATTGGCTCAGCAATCATGGAGGCTTAAAGTCCTACAAACAGCCACCTACCATCTACTAATATACTAACCCACCACTGAGTCTGTTCATTCAAATGCTAATCTCCCCCAAGAAACAGCCTCCTAAATACACAGGCAGTGTTTAATCAGATCTCTGGCACCCCATCTATTTGAGGTCAAGCATAAAGTTAAGCACCCCAAGTCCACTCTTTTCAAGTGTGGCACTCATATACATCTCCTGAATATATACATAATCTCTAAATAAAGACAATAGTGTCATAACTGCTCCTAGAACTTCCCAAAATGTGCCCCCAGAATTTGCCAACACAGGAGAAAATGTCTTTGAGTGGTGTTTACTCTTCTTCATACCCTGATACTTAAATACTATGCTGCAAAATAGTTGTACTTAGATACTAATGAAATACTGTCAATGTGTCTTCTCCTGGCTAGTTTTATGTTAATGTGATACAATCTTGTGTCATTTTGGAGGGGGAAATCTCAACTGAGAAAACACCCCACACATACTAGATTGGTGTGTGGGCAAGGCCGTGGTACATTTTCTTGCTTGATGATTGCTTGATAATGATGCCAGCTCACTCGGGTGAGTGTCCTCCCTGGGCTGGTGGTGCTGGACTCTATAAGAGGGCAAGCTGACCAAGCCATGAGAAGCAAGTCAGTAAGCAGCACTCCTCCATGACCTCTGCATTAGCCACTGCCTCTGTATCCCTGCCCTGTTTGAATTCCCGTCCTCACTGTCTTTAATGATGAACTGTGATATGGAAAAGTAAGCAAAATAAACCCTTTCCTCCCCAAGTAAGAAGGAAGCAACACACGCACATTGACAAAACAAGGAGCAGATGTGTGACAGTCTTCCTCTCTGCAGCAGCTTGTCCTGTGGTTGTCACTGGTACTCTTGCCTGCCGTCCACTGTCCCTTAGATATTCCCCTTGCCTTCAGTGCCATTTGGATGTTCAGAGGGAGGGACCCCAAGCTATCTTCCTGAAAGGTCTAGGCCATTCATAATCCTACTTGAACTGAATTACAGTTTTTCCATTTACCTTAATCATATGGCATGGTAATACTAAAAGGTGTCTCAAGGCCTAAAGTATTTAATGTACTCCAAATCCATCCTTGCTTCTACTGGGCAGTAGTTATCCAACTTCATCTTGATAATCAAGAATTAGACAGCCCCTTAATGCCTGCCATGTCTATTGATCAGGGAAATGAGGACACCAGGTAGCCTGATGACAGTTTTAGTTTCCAGTGAAATCGTTGCTGCGGTTCTTAGTGGAAGGCGACCTCCACCTGGAGCTAAGCATTCTCAGCCACCAGGCAATGGAGTCACAGGAACAGGAAATTAAAGTTTTGCTGGCAGATTGCTAGGAGAAACGGAAAGTGATACTGTCCCCATTTCCATACCCATCATTCTTGAGATCAGAGAACCAATTAGACACTAAATCAGGGCATGTTTGGCCTTTGTGAAAATTTTGCTCCAGCCTTCAGTTTTAAGATTTATTTCTAACTCTATGTGTACATGTGTATTTCTGTGTGTACATATGAGCACATATGAGTACAGATGCCCACATAGACCAGAGGTCTGGAAACATTTACTGGAAGTCGCCTGATGTGGATGCTGAGAACTAAACTCATCCCCTGCAAGAGCAACAAAACATTCTCAACTACCTGACCATCTTGCCATCTTCTGCTCTAACCCTCTAAGTCCCTGGTACCCAGTTGCTGCTGTGACTGGTCTGTAAAGAGCCACTGCAGTTGAGTGTAATGGCAGATGCTTATTATCCCCACACTTGGAGGCTAAGTCACGAGGAACCCAGTTTGGGGTACATAGCAAGACTCTGATTGGTTGGGAGGGCCGTTTGTTTATTTGTTTGTTTGTTTGTTTGTTTGTTTGTTTGGAGGGGAGATGGTTCTTTGGAGGCCTCCGTTGTTCTATCCAACCATCTGCTTCGGGGTGGTGGGAAATACGGTGAAAGCAATTGGTCCTGTGACCATGCCAGAAGGACTGTGCATACAGAACCGTGTGTAATCCAGACCTCGCGCCTTCTCTCCCTGTTGTCTGAGCATAAGAATCCTCGAGGCCATACATACAGACTGGTGTGAGAAATGAGCTAGCAATACTGAGAGGACAGCAGTACAACAAAAATGTCAGTTTAAAACACTGAGGAGCTTGACTGGCAGCTCGCAGTGCTTGCTGTACATGCAAACCTCGGCTAGATTCCCCCTAGCGCCCATATGAAACGCTAGGCATAGTGCACGCGGAATCCCAGGACTGCGGATGTGAGCGCAGGAGTATCTCCAGAGCTCTCTGGTCACTACTGTAGCCTAAACTTGAGCCCAGATCCCCATGAGATCTTGACTCAAAAACTAAGGCAGGCACCTCCTGAAGAATGACGCACAGCCTCCATACACCTGTGCACACAGATGCACAGACACAGCAAAATATGTAAATTAATATAAGAAACATAAAACCAAAAGCCAGGTGTGGTAGCCCACATCTTTAATTCCAGCACTCAGGAGGATTTCGGGGGGAGGGACAGGTGGATTTCTGTGAGTTGGAGGCCAGCCTTGTCTACATAATGAGTTTCAGGACAGCCAGGGCTACTTTGAGAGATTCTGTCTCAAAAACGTAAAATAAAATAATGAAAATGTGGAGTTCTCCCAACCTCACAAAACAACAGACAAAGGTATGGATGTTTCAAACAACCAGTTTCTATAAAGAATAGTAAAAATAAATGTAGATATTTATTTCATTATACTAAGACTCATCTACAATGTTGAAATAGTATATGTGTAAGAGGAGACAGAGTGATTCTGACTGGTTGCAAGCTTGGAATTTATACCAATAAAATATAGTTGTATTAAATATAAGGAAGAGCATTCCAAAAATAGTGTAATACAAATTAATCAGGATACCTTAGGAAGTAATAACCATAGGACACTCAAATTATAAATAATAATCATTTGATGGTCCATTAAGAAGAGAATTCAGGCTATTCACAGGAAATTCAATTAAATGTTTTAACTTAGCTCCAGATTTATAAGGGTGGGGTCTTATATACACTCAACTATTGTAATACATAGAACACCCTTTAGCACAAGTTACTTCTCTTTCACAGTGAATGTCCCTGGCTTTTTTTCCTCTCTATCTTTTCTCTCCTCTCTCTTTTTTTGAGTGACCAGGACAAAAGCATAATGGCATGTTACTAACACTCTGACATGCCACCAAGACTATTTTTCCAACACAGCATGAGAACATGTCGTTGAGAGCTAACACAAATTACGGCTTAGAGGGAAGGCTGTCGGTATCCCCGGAGACAGTGTCAACTCTACGGGTTAGAAGAGACGAGAAATGTGAGAAGCAATAAGAGAGATAAGGAGACTGAGAAAAAGTCAGAAGGCGTTGAAGGACGGGGACACAACAGATGGTCAGAAATGCCACACTGAACACAGAGCAAGTCTGACTTCCTATGAGCCAGAGCTCAGTCTTGAAGCGGTCAGGATCCCAAAACAATCAATAAAATGATATGTGTTTATGGAGCCAGCTTTCTCATTGTTACATATTAGGACATGTTCTGATAGTTAAATGAGAAAATGAGCTTGCTCTCCTGACGCAGTTCCTGGACCACTGTAGGTCTACGTTCCTCTTCACTGTGGTCATGAATTCTTCGTTTGCCTATTCATTAATTAGAAGTTTATTGACTATCAAAATTTGACCAGATCTATCCAGTCATCACTGTTGTGGAACCTAGAGACTTTTCACAAAGCCCAACAGAAGGGTGAAATTGTTGATGGAATCTAAGAAGCATATCCCAGCTCAGAACCTGGACTGTTGTTAAGAGCTCCTCTCCCACCTGAGGAGAAGAGCCAGCATGGTCTTCGTTGTAAACAGATCTTCCTGTACTGCAATGTCATAGTGTAAAGTGATTGATGGTGTTTCTTAGCACCAGCCAAGCATCCCCTAGGACATCTGAGTTTCCCCTACACCATCTGGGTGCCCTGTAAAAACTGTTACCTATAATTAAGTCAAATAGCAGCTAAAATGATTTAACTCATATCATTTATTTTGATAAACTATCGTCTAAGTTCAGATTCCCAGGGTTAAGACAGTTGCTTTACTTAATTTACAGCTCTGTAAGCTTGACAGCAGACCAACAATGTAGCAAGACTTGGCAGCTGACCAGGGAAGTTGTGCACATGTCGGGTCAGTTTGAAAAAAATAAAGTTTTCAAATTACAGTGAATCCATAGTGTGCCTGCTGACGTGAGAATCACTGAAAGACACCATAAGCAAATACCTTGGACTCAAAGAAGAGTTTTAAAAAGTGGACTGAGATGGGGGTGGGGGATCTAGACTTTCCAAAGAAAGATGGGATGGAAAAGTATGGAATTTTTTTAATTATTTCATCAAGAAAAAGAAGCGTGCATCCAGACTCTCAGCCTTTCACCCCACATAAGCTCTAAACCTCTAGAATGATAGCAATGAGACCATAAATCTATGGTTTTTAAATTTATACATGGCAGAACTTTTTTTGATAGAGATTCATGTCATACCCCAGGATGACCTATTTAGCCAAGGTTAGCCCAAAAATCACCACAATCCTCCTGCTTCAGTTGCCCTCCATGGCAGATATTTGACATATTTATTTATCCATTTATTCCTTTATTTATTTATTTATTTATTTATTTATTTATTTATTTATTTATTTATTTATTGTGTGATAGCACAATAAGAGTCCCAGAACAACTTTGTGGAGTCAGTTCTCTCTTTCCACTTGTATGTGCATTCCAGGAATTGAATTCACGTAGCCAGGCTTGCACAGCAAGTTCCTTTACTCACTAAGCCATCTCACCAGCAGAAGCTCACACCTATAACATCAATACTCGAGAAATTGAGACAGGAAGATCAGAGTTCAAGGCCAGCCTACATAGACTCTAAAGGAGGAAGATAAAAGAGGGGAGGAGAAGGAGGCAGTCACTCTCCAAAATGTATGCCAATCTTCTGACAGAACCAGAGACAAAACTGAGCTGTCTCCACTCGATGTCATTTCCTTACTACGATTTTGAAGTGGTACTGTAGCATGAAAACCCTATCTTAGACATGCATCTTCAGAGTAAAGGATGTAATGAGATGCAGATACTGTGGGGAGCACACGTAAGAGATAAAGCACTGACTCCATGAACAAACATAGATTTGGTATTTGTTGACCATTGCTGATTGCATAACCTTTGGTGGTTTGTTTTTCCGAAGGTTCGTCTGCTTTTTGTTTGCTTTGTGTTTCTAGAAAGTTTGCATAATTGTTGACTGGAGAATGGTGAGAGACAAATATGCCTTCATCTCATCTAGTTTCTGTTGTTTTTATAATAGTAAATTATACACTAAATATAAAGTACATAGCTCTGGACCGTGAGATGTAGTTGGTAAATGGGGAGTCTTTCGTGAAGGTCAGAGTGTTGACTACATGTCCCTAATCAGACCATTAGATCTAGGAGACTGACTTTATTATGAGATGAGCACTGACAACAAAAGAGGGAAAAGTCCGACTGAATCTTGAACCAGACACAGAGTTTCACGAAAACAAGTGCTTGTTTTCATAGAGATGAGGTGCTAAAGCATCCTGGATGAAATGCTGGATAAACAAGTTATACTATAATTTGATTAGCTGACATATAAACAGATAAATAGATAGATTTTAGATAGATAAATAGGTAGATGGTAGGTAGGTAGAGAAATAATTATGATGATGATGATAAAGAAGATAGGTAGGTAGGTAGGTAGATAGATAGATAGATAGATAGATAGATAGATAGATAGATAGATAGATAGATGAAAGAAAGATATGGATGGATGGATGGACGGACGGACAGATGGACGGACGGACGGACAGATAGGAAAATAGATGGAAGTTAGGTAAACAGGTAGAAGATGGATAATAGAGATAGTAGATAGATAGACAGATGATAAATAATAAGCAGATAGACTGACAGCTGATAGTTGAAGAAATCACCCATGAAATAATGGTGGAAAACATCACCACCAGTTCTAGCCATTGGTACAGTTTTTAATCATGCCTCCCAATGATCACTCAGAAAATCAAAAGACCAGAAATTTCCTAGGTTCCTTATGAGCAGTCAGAACTAAACAATGTTTAATTTTAAGTAAGACAAAAAAATTTAAAGTTTCGGGTGAAGTCATAGCTGAGAGCCGCAAAGCCACACAGGCCTGTTGCTCTCAGTGGTGACAAGGTGGGGCTGGTTTGCTTCTTTCACCCCAACTTTGAAACTCCAAGGGAAAAAGGACAAAATGCTTCTGTTTTCTAGTTGTGGTCTTTTTTTCCCTGATAGTATGATCCTGAAAGAGCTAAAGTGTAATACAGAAGCTTATTGCTAGGGTGGAGTCATACTTACAGAGACTGTTCTTACCAGTGGAAGAATATTTTTTTTAATTTTCTTCAGTAAGAGAAGAAAATAATGCAATAGTTAGGCTTCTTCAGAGAGAATTATTGAAGAGAAGACAGATAGATGGTAGACTAAGATAGTGATGATTGATTGGTGATTGCTTAATTAATTGTTGATTGGGAAAATCAACCCATGATGATAAAGCCAAGATGTCCCACAGTGACTCACTGGAAGCTGAAGAATAAAAGAAGTGGACATGGGGCTCTGTCCAAGTCAGAAAACCCTAGGCCCAAGTAAGCCGGTGGTGTGACACTTGGAAGGTCCCAGAGCCTTAAAAGGCCAGAAGGATGAAGCTCAAAATCCAAAGGACAAAGATCTTAATGATGCCTGAGGCAAATAAAAGAGATCCACCTTTACAAGGGAAAGAGAACCTGCCTTTCTGGTGGTGATTTGAATTTGTAAGCCCCCATAGGCTTACAAAGAGTGGCACTATTAGGAGGTATGGTCTTGTTGGAATAGGTGAGACCTTGTTGAAGGAAGTTTGTCACTTTGAGGTTTCAGAAGCCCAAACTAGGCCCTGTATCACTCTCTCTTCCACCTGCATACTAATCCAGACTTAGAACTCTTGGCTATCTCCAGTACCATGTCTGCCCACAATCCCACTATGTTTCCCACCATAGTGATAATGGACTAAACCTCCGAACTGTAAGCCACCCCTAATTAAATGTTTTCCTTAATAAGAATTATTGTGGTCATAGTGCCTCATCACAGCAATAAAATCCTAAGACATTGGTGCTTCTTCATTTGGTCCATCTAGGCTATAGTCACTTGAGTAGATAGAGCCCATCCACAATGAGGGTAAATCTCCCCTACACTGGTCTTCATTTATGCACACTGATATCCTCCAGTGATTCCTTCCCAGACACACCAGAAGCAATGTTTCACACATCAGATATGTTTCTTCTGTCCTGTCTAATTGACCCCTGTGGTGGTTTGAATAAGAAATGTCCCCATAGGCTCAGATATTTGAATATTTGATTTCCAGTTGGTGGTGCTGCTTGAACAGTTTAGATGGCACAGCATTGCTGGAAGATGTAGGTCACTGGAAGTTGATTTTGAGATTATATAGCCTCTCTCTGCTTCCAGTTTTCTCTTTCTGCTCCATGCAGAGGATATGAGGTCTCAGTTTGCTGCTCCCAGATGCTGTACCTGCTGCTGGCTTCCTTGCCATGATGCATCTGTAATGACTCTGCTCACCAGGATATCATGGCCTGAGAATTTATAGCTGGTTCATGGAAACCAAACTCTGCCAAAGTGGTGAGATCTGGAAAGTGGCAAGACCTACACAGTGGTGAGGGTTGTGAATTCATGGTGACCACAGTTGGATGATCTGTTAACAGCTGTGTTCTGACATCTGAAGTGAATTTGCAACAGACCTGTTGTGGTCAAAATGTACCAGCAATTTCTAAAAGTGCATATCTAGGTTTATGCCTGAACTTCAGCCATGCTTGTGGTGTAGATGACTATAAATAAAAGACATAATAGGAGACGTCACAATACTTGTCAAATAGCAAAGTCATTGTCTACACAATCCTACATTCATTCGATAAGTATTTCTAGGTTTCTGTGTGCCTTGCTGGAAACAAGACACAAAAGTGTGTGAGTACACACACACACACACACACACACAAACCTATCTTGAGGCAAGGAGCCAAAGCGAAGGGTTGGAGCCACCAAGCTTGCTCCTTTTATAATAATCTTCTCATGAGAACTAGCTCTATTCATTCTAGAGACAGGACTTCGTGGAACTTCCCACTAGACCCCTACTAGACATTACCTTTTAAAGGTGCCACGACTTCAACACCATGCACAGACCTTTGGGGAACAAACCCTACCAGAACTCCATCAATGACAGCTATACTCACTCACTACCCAGGCAAGTCTAAGGAGGTGTTAGTACTGGAGTGTTCTAGATAAAACTCTCAAAGTTTGGAGCATATTCCTAGAATATTTATCATTTTGATATCACTGTGACCAAATACCTGACCAGAAGCAACTTAAGGGAGAAGGTCCTGACACAGTCCATCATGTCAGGAAAGACATGACCCTAGAACATGAGGCTGGCATTGCGGGCACATGACACTGTGCCCATGATCAGGATGCAGAGTGGACAAAAACAAACTGTAAAACCTCAAGACTTGCCCCTAAAACCTGCTTCCTCCCAAAACAGCACCACCATCTAGGGACCTAGTGTTCCAAGCTAAACGTAGGAGGGAACTTAAAACAACTGGAGAACTGCAGATAACTCATCTGTCTCCAGCATAGGATGAGGTCAGAGAGGAAGACTCACAGCTGAAATCACAGTGATATCCCAGGTCATTAATGAAGAACTCTCAAGTCAGGGAATGACAATAGAAGATGGAGAATCAGACTAATTTCTCAGATTTGGGGGACACATTTTGGGGAACAGATTGAAGAAAGGCAAGACTAGAGATAGGGAGCACAGAGGAGGATGTGCTGGGAATGAAGGAGTATCTACCCCTATCTACAGGGCTGCTACAAAAACCTGAAGACGCAGCATCAGTGAAAAGAAAATGAAGCAGAGACCTAACGCCAAGGATGATCTCATTAGAGCTCCTTCTGACAAGCATAGGCAAAGGCAGAACAGTAAAGGAACAAGACCAGCAGTGAGGATGCTGAACAAAATGGAGAGGCAGAGAAGCAGGCCACACACAAGGAACAGAAACTAGCCTCCCTGCAGGGCACACTGCATTCCTCTGGGCTAGCACAGCCTAGAAAGAGAACAAATCAAAATGAAGAAGGCACAAATTAATGATTTCAATGTCTCCTGTGTTACTTTCAAAGGGCAATCTGAAGCATTTGGCAAAGTATACATGCAAACACAGTATCTCAAGAAACTCACTGAAGTTGATGAAAATATGCTAATCTACTGTGGATTCATTTGTCATTGGCTGCCAGGAAAATACAAAGAACTGGCTGGCCAGGACTGGTGAAAAGTCTACTTCCATTACCTGCTTCAACCTCACATCATAAAGCAAGAGTAGAAAACAGCAGAGTCCACATAAACAAAGCATGTGGGAATATGCAATATACTGAGATGTGGTTAATTTTCCACGGTAAAAATAAACTGAGAATTGAATTTCAGACCATGAGCCAAATGTTAAGTACATCCTATTAGCATGAAAGACCCCTCATCAATCTTTCATTATTAGAAATTCCCTCCATTCTCTACCTCACATGAAGATCAATCAGGCTGAAACATGCTAGTGCTCACTTGCTCTCTCTCTATCTCTCTCTTTGTATGGATGTATGTGGTTTATATGTGTGTGTATGTATGTGGTTTATGCTATGCATGTGTTTATATGTGTATGTGTGTGGTATATATGTGTATTTGTATGTGTGTATGTTATCATTGTCAATTACATCAGAGAACAACTATCTTACACAAGAGTTCTTATGATCTCTAGGAAGTAGATGATCCCCAAATCCAATGATGTCTAACTCGAAACTAGTCACTGTCCCTTTTGGTGACATAAGAAAGTGTAATTATTGTCCTTTTTTCTAAGAACAATGTGAAACATACCAGTTAAGCTTAAGAGGTAAAACTTAGAGGACACTAAGAGAGACATACATAGATCTAATCTACATGGGAAGTAGAAAAGGAAAAGATCTCCTGAGTAAATTGGGAGCATGGGGACCTTGGGGGAGGGTTGAAGAGGGAAGTGGAGAGGCAGGGAGGGGAGCAGAGAAAAATGTAGAGCTCAATAAAATCAATTTTAAAAACTGCAAAAAAATAACCCTCGCTGGGCAGTGGCAACATTCACCTTTAATCCCAGCACTCGGGAGGCAGAGGCAGGCGGATCTCTGAGTTCGAGGCCAGCCTGGTCTACAATAGCTATTTCCAGGACAGGCTCCAAAGCTAAAACTCATGAACTTGGAGTTGGTGCCACACAGACTTCTTTTCATATGTTTAACTGAAGAACACTATGAATTTGGACACTGAAAATGTTCCTTAGTAGTATATGTTTCTTTCCAAAATTAACTTACAAGACATATATCATGTTTAGATTGGGTTGATAGTTCTCACCTAAAGTGCTGTTCACCTAGAACCTCAGAATGTGACTTATTTGTGAAAAGCCTTTGCCAAGGATATTTGTCAAGTGAAGCTGTAGTCAGCAACAAGGGATCACAGACTATCTCCATAGATGGTGTTCTTATAAGATGAAGGGAATTTTCCCTTAAACACACAAAGAAGGTCAAGTAGAGACATATAAGCAGGATATCACTCGACAAGAGAATAAGGATTGGAGCAGCACATCTATATGTCAAGGGATATCACAGATTCTTGGCATCTACTGGAAACCAGAATGAAGCAAGGAAACAAACCATGTTGGAACCATCAAGTGTACCATGACCCTAGTGACAACCTGGCTTTGGACTTCCAGCCTCAAGTGCTGGGAAACAGTAGATGTCTGCTATTTCAAGCTACCTACTTCGTGGTCCTCCGTCACAGTGGCACAGGAAACTAACGCCTTCTGTTTCTTGTCTCCATTGCCTTTTGCTTGTTTTACTGGGTAAGTTCCTGTGATGGTTAATCTCTATGGTCAGCTTGAACGGATTTTCAGATCAGTCAGGACATACTTCTGGGTGTGTCTGTGAGGGCATTTTTCAGGAGATTTAACTGAGGAGGGAAGATCCACCATAACGTTGGCTGTTTGACCAAAATAAGAGGGTAAAAGGAAGAGAAAAACCTGGTGAATGCCAGCCTTCACCTCTGCTACCTCATTGCAGGTGCACTGTGCCCAGGTTGTCTGGAACCAACCACCCGCTGTCACTCCTGCCCATCAGGGTCTTTGTGTAATGGCATTTCATTTGTATTTTAATAAATAAAGCTTGCCTGAGGATCAGAAAAGCAAAACAGCCACACTAGCCAACCTGAAGACCAGAAAAGCAAAGCAGCCAGCCACTGGCTCTTACTTCGACCCCAGTCCAAAAATTGTGATCCTGCCTCAAGGAAACCTCAGAATAAGACTGAAAGCTGTCTCCTCCGGTTTTATAATCCTCTCTAGCTCTGGTATTAAGAATGTGCACCACTATCAACTGGTATCTATGCCAAACTAGTGTATCACTGCTACTTGGTCTGTAAGGTTGGTTAGTATGGCTGTTTTTCTTTTCTGATCTTCAGACAAGCTTTGTTGACTGAGCTTTCTGTCTGCCTGGTTCCCCAGCCATTTAGTCCCAGAGAATATCGCACAGAGAATCTACATTAGTTATAAACTGATTGGCCCATTAGCTCAGGCTTCTTATTAACTCTTATAACTTATATTAGCCCATTATTCTAGTATATACATGGCTCGGTACCTTTTTCAGCAGGGCAGGTCACATCTTCCTTCTTCAGTGTCTGGGCAGGACTGGGAAGGAATGGGCTTCCTCCTTCCTGGAATTCTCCTCTTCTCATTGACCCGCCTCTACTTCCTGCCTGGTTGTCCCGCCTATACTTCCTGCCTGGCTACTGGCCAATTGGCATTTATTTAAAACATAATTGACAGAATACAGAATTGTCCTACACTGCTTCCCCCTCTTTTTTTTTATTTTAAACAAAAGAAAATATCCATAGTCCATTTTTTGGGAATGTGGGCATAGTATTCCAGGCTACTTCCTGCTGGTTGATAAGAGGCTAGAGCTAATGGGCCAGGCAGTGATTTAATTAATACAGTTTCTGTGTGGTTATTTCAGGTGTAAGCTAGCCAGGCAGCCGGGACAGAACAAGGGCCTATTCTCCATGCAACAGTTTGGTGCCAACGTGGTGGACTAAATCCACTTAAAAACCTGAAAGAGCTTAGTTCTAGACACACACACAAAAAAAAAAAACAGAATTTAACGCAGCTTTTTGCTGTTTGCTGGTGGCTTACCGCAGAGAGATTTTCCTGACTCAGCAATAGCAGCATTAAAAAAAAGCCACGCCATTTTAAAACGAAGCTTCCTGGGCCGGCCCTGCCGCCAGTGCAAACTCTGGCTATGGAGCATTTGTAGGCCTGGGTGTTTGCCCACTCGGGGTTGGGAGTAAAGTAGCTGAGACCATGTCCATGGCTCGGCTCTTCCTGCCTGGGTAGGTGGGCAGGATCAGGTCTACTAGAAAGTGGTGGTTTTAAAATACCAGTTTCTGGGCTGTGCCGCCAGCGCAACCTCTGACTCTTTTGGGAGACTAAGCATTTGGATGAGGTTTGTGAGCAGATTGTTGTAGCTTGCTTGATGGCAATGTGGACCAGCTTTGTGCCTGGAAGTGGGGCAGTGTGCTTGGCTCTCAGAAGCACAAGCAGCTTTGCCATGCTGGGCTGGGTGGGGCAAGCCCACAGTACCTGTATTTGACATAGGATTGTCGCAGCTTAGATTCTCAAGCACTTAGCATTTTAAAAGCACAACGCGAAAGTGTTCCTGGACAGTAAAGAATTACAGATTCACAATAGGACAGATTCAGACATAAAAGACTTCTAAATGGGTCACAGTGTTGGATAAATGTACGTAGGCTTGGGAGAGAGAAGAAAAAGAGTATAGAAAGTCATAAAATAAAGTTAATTCTTTAAAAAAAAGAGGGTAAAGTCTTTAAAGAGACAGGCAGTACAAATATTGATAGATTAAAAGGAGTAAAGAAAAATAAGCCATGTAAAAACTGGAAAATTCATAGAGAGTCTGGATTCTGTATATTATTGTGTTTTCCTTGAATTTTTTGACTGTGAAGGATCTAAGTACAGAGACACATTTCATTGTATGGGCTGCTAAGCTAAACCAACATGGATATTATAAAGGTATCTTGACTTCAGAATTTGGGTCTAAAGATAAGGTGTTTTGGAAAAGAGGTTCTTCTTTCGTTTCACAGAAGATGAGAACCTGTGGATTGCTTCTACACCAATATGGTTTCATGGAACAAGATCCCATGAAAGGTTGCTGTGAACTCCCTCAAAAAATTACTTTGCTCAACTGCTGACTGAGATAAACCTGGCACACAGGATATACCATAAAGGGCCTGATTAACAGCACCCCCATACAGCAGGAAGCAGTTTGGAGAGAAAAAACTATGCCCATATTCCCAAATATCATTTATAAATGTTCTTTTACATTTAAAGGGGGATATGATATAGATATGAATAATTTACATTAGTATAAATCTTGATTTATTGATACAAATTTAAGGTTAATTTTGTTATATATATGTATTTCTGATCTTGATTAAGGTATTGTGATTGTGTAGCTCATTTTAAAATATAATTTATAATTAAGAAATATAGGTTAATAGATAATCATCTATAATAGTCAAGTTTGTAGTCATGTTAGATTTTCTAGATGTGCATAGATATATTTCAGATAGGTATTCTTCATATCTTTCAAAGACTACAGAATATGGCATTTAAAATGTTTTAATAACTTAAGGCTTTTCATGACAATGAGACGCATCTGCTCCTGGCAGCACCAGCTACTTCAAGAGGAAGATGGGCATCGAAGAGGCTCCTTATGGAGTTTGATAGCCATTTGGGCAAGAAACTGCTCTTGCCTGGACTGTTTCACTGGACATGCAAAACCCACAGAGAAATGACTGCTGAACTTGTCTAAAGGTGAGATGATCCTTCGGGGTTCCTGCTTCATAAAAGAGTCCATGGGACATTCTGCAGGACACAGAAAAAAAGTGACTGAACTGTCTTTGAAATTTCCTGCTTCATGGAAAAGTCTGCTGGACACTATAGGCCTGTAGACTGAAGATGGATGTCCCAATGGTACAGAAGAACTTTGGGTGACTGTACAGGCAGTGAGATGTCTCTGTCACTTCTAGAGTTTTGGAAGTTGCTTACAATGCACTTCCTTCTGGAGTCTTTGATGGAGTTGAAGAATTTATAGTTATAGTTTTCCTTAGTTATGATAAAAGATAAAGTAGATATAAATATTGTAACTGTAATTCTTGCTTGATAACTGTTTTGTTATATGTAATTTTACTATATTAAAGTTAAAGTCTTCCTTTTTGTTTAAACAGAAAAGGGGAAATGGTGTGGGAGTTCCTTCTGTTCGTGTGTTGCTTTCATTGGATAATGAATAAAGAAACTGCCTTGGCCTAGTTGATAGGGTAGAACTTAGGTAGGTGGAGAAGACAGAACTGAATTTTGGGAGAAAGAAAGCAGAGTGAGAGAACCGCCATGGAGCCGCCAGAATCAGACATGCTGAATATTTCCCGGTAAGCCACAACCTCGTGGTGATATACAAATTAATAGAAATGGGTTAAATCAAGATGTAAGAATTAGCCAATAAGAGGCTAGAGCTAGTGTGCCAGGCAGTGATTTAATTAATACAGCTTCTGTGTGGTTATTTCAGGTGTAAGCTAGCCAGGTGGCCAGGATGGAACAAGGGCCCACTCTCCATGCAACAAAGCTTTATTTATTAAAATACAAATGAAATGCCACTACAGCTTTGCCTCAAACTATGACGCAAAATAAGCCTCCCCTTAAGTTGCTTTTGATGGGTCCTTTGTCACAACAATGGGACCTGCACCTGCTGTGCTTGGTGAAACCCCACTGTGCTCACAGAAGGAGCCCATGAGCATCTGCGCAGGGGATAATGCCAGAGCAGAGAACAATAAATGTAGTAAGTTCATTTAATAAATGAATATAAAATAAATATGCATTTTAGTATGTAAATCAGTGCACTTGGAATCAGTAGTGCCTTCTAAAATGTTAAGAAATATACTGAAAACACCATACAGAGACTGATCCATGCCTGTTGTGAGAGCCTTGCATTAACTTCCTGCTGCTGCCATAACAAATGAAGTGGTTTGAAACAGCTCTTATTTATTATGTTATCATTCCGTATATCAGAAATCCAACACATTCGCTGGTTCTTGTGGGTAAGGTCTCAGATGGAAGAAATCAGGGTTCAGAATTGCTGTGTTCCTTTCTGGGGTCTCCAAGGGAGACTCTGCTTGGGTTTCTTCACATTTTGACAGAATTCTGCTCCATAAGTTACAGGATTAAAATCTTGTTTTCTTGATGGCTATCAGCTGGGGAAACAACAGGCATGCCACATAGACCTCACAAGTCACTGCCAAAAGCATTGAGAAGGGTCCACCTCAGACTGCCTTGCCTGCCTCCTCTCTTTTTATTCATTTTAAGTTAATATACAAAGTAATTGCTTTCCTTATAGCAAACTCACAAATATATGACATCTTCCGGTTCCTCTCCATCCCCCATAGTTCTGCCTTTGCTTGCTGATCACTTTTCTCCCCATGAATAGTCCTTGACTCTGCCTTCACATTGTGTATATTCTATTATGAGTCCTCTTCTTATACAACATAGCTCAGACTTATCTGTTTCCCTTCCAGGGCTCTTATATTTCATTGTCCACATCTGTATCCTGATAATACAGATAATTCTCTGAAGTCTGCTGATTAATAACCTGGATGTCAGAATCAGCAAAATCCCTTCCCAGGTGTGCTAGATCCATGTTTGATTAAATGACAAGAGGACAGACATCTGGGGGGATATGTAGAAATCTGTGCACCACAGAGCTATAAAATGATATTTGGCTTCCTAAAGAAGATAATGAGAAGATTTTAGGCAGGACATGAGGCTGTGCAGTCTATCCTATGGTTGTCCAGGAAGTGAGTCCAAATGTCCTGGAAACCCTGGATTCCAACAGCACCACTTCCCATCACTGCATCTCCTGCCCCAGAGCTCTCTGCTAAGCGCTTCCCGGGTCCTATCCCAGTCCTTCTAATGCACTGAGGCTCCAAGTGATCTTACTACCAGCTCTTCAGATTCAACAAACTGCAGGTAACCAGCAAATAAAAGGGGCTTAAATGTTCATCAAGTACGCATGATTGTTAGGAAGCATTCCCTAGCTCCTGGGAGACAGCTCTGTTCATGAGGTTCCAGTTCTTTTCCTTGCTTGCCAGGAATGCACACCAACAGTAATGGAAGGAACCTGGCTGTGAAGAAAACCCAGTCAGTACCCTGAAGATTGTATTACTTAGCAGCAATTATGCTTTCAAGGCAATGTTGCTTTAAGAACAATGCACTTACTTTCTTAAGCTTCAAAAACCCTTCTGATAGAGTAATTGTCTGACACAGAATACCTAGGAGGCAAATTAAAATGAAAAGCCTTTTACAGAGTGGCAAAAAGTAAAGAATTAAATGCTTGATTAAAAGTTCTGTGTCAGTAGCAGTGAAGGAACAGATGAATGGTGCTCACTTAGTCGCTGCCTTCCCCTCTGCCTCTTCTTCTCTCTCTCATTTTGGATTGTGCCAACTCCCAGTCTCACCAAAGTGGTTTTGTAATCCTGTTTCCTTACTGAAAACAAGGAAAGGCAATCAATTAGTTTGGTCTGTTGAGTGTTTTCTTGCTGAAAATCACTTTCTAAAAGGATTTTAATTGATCCAGCTTCATGCCGTGGAAAGCCCTTGAGACCCAACACACCAGAGTTCTTCCACCATTACAAAGTTGGGTAAGTCATGGGAACCCTCTAAGACTCAGATGTAGCAACTATGGAAATAACAACACCATCCCTGATACAGTTACGATAATTAAGAAGCTTTCTGGGACACGGTAAATGCTCAAATATTAAGTCATTTTTCCTGTTCTCTGTGTTCAGATCATAACTAAGCCTTGGCATTTGAGTATGAGCATTTGTCGAAAAGATTCCAAATTCCCTAAAAGGGGAGTCTATACTTGGGGAATTCAGTGAAAAGATTATTTGATTGGCATTCAGATTTAGACCCAAGCATGAAGTCGTGAACTTACCTAAGTCAGTGGCCCTCTCTATTATGACTTCCACAGGTATAAGAGGCTATTTAACTGCATGGATTCTTCATCACTAAAATGTCATGTTGACACCTATTTATCATCGCTTTGAAGATCCCACTGAGCAAACGGTGGGCATTTAACTAGCACTTGCTGAGCAAAGGTACTCAATGTGACAAGCTTAATAGCAATAACCACTGAGCAGTGAGGGGGACAATCAAAATTACCTGTTCTAAATTTCCACCAACTATTTCTAAAGGAATTTTAAAACCAAATTTTCCCTTGGAAGCTAGAAGGTAGAAAAGATCAAATAATGCTTGATTTCCTCAGCAAGTGTTATTGGATAGGAACAGGTCTCTCTAGCTTCATTTTGCTCCCAAAAACAAATGAGTAATTCATTTCTCATTTGGGACTTGGGTTCTGTCTTACAGAGTTAAATATGTGAGAATACACTCTATATCCACCATATATCTGGAAACAAACCAGCTACATGATAGACAGCATGGCCTCTGTCATGCCTAGAATCTTCTCAGAGTGGTGTTTAGGAAGAAAGCCTTATCCATTGTATAGCATTAGTGCACCAGTTTCCAAAGATGCCCCCTAGATCTCTGTCCTTTAGGTAGTCAACTGCTCGTGGATCTAGGCACACCTGGGAAGGTGTTTTGCTTATGAAATTCAGGGGACTAATCAGCAGAGTTTAGACATTTAGGGAAATGTCATTTGTTTCAGAGAATTATTCAAGTGAAGAATTGCTTGTGAAATCACGTGAAGCCCCTCTAGACTCATTCACGACATGGTGACTAGGACTGATTTACTTGGTTTTTGTTGTTGCTATTCTTGTTTCCATTGAACTAAATGACTATGTTTTAAGCACATGAAGATGTGTTTTAACAATGTATATGCCTTAATATCCACTATTCTAATTAATATATAGAATATTCCTCCTTATTCTAGAAAGCTCCCAGTCACCCTCTGTAGTTAACCCTCCTTCTGAGGCAACCACTGTTCCAATTTTTATCAATTGGCTTAGCTGAGCCTATTCTAGAACCTCATGTACAAGAAACAGATACACAGTATGCACATTTTTGTGTCTGGCACCTTTTGCTTCACCATTTTGAGACTGATCTGTGCTGCTGTGTACATCAGGAATCTGTTCCTTTATATTGCTAAGAGTCATTGTTGGAAAACATCAAATTGTCTGTGCCCATTCGCTTATTGGTGGAAATTTGGGTTGCTTTACAATTTTACATTTTCATGGATAAAGTTATTATGGAAAAAAGCTTGCCTTTTATGGGCCTATTTTATATATCTCCTTGTTTAATAACCAGCAGAGTTAATGGAAAAGGGTGGACATAGAGTATAAGATTTTGAATTTTTAAGAAAAACTCCCAAGTGATGCTAATGTTGCTGCTCCTACGACCACATTGGGTTCATCACTGGGCCAGATCTTCTACTTCACTCACTAATGACAATCTCTGTCTTAGTAAGAAAAACTGACTAATGAAATTATCAAGCCAATTAAACAGTCCTGAAGTCATCAAGTAATCTTTGAAGCCTTGACTCAGCACCGCTTCTATCTCAAGTAGGAATCTCAAAGATGAGTTAAATTGCAAAGTGAAAGTGGTCTAGATTTACGCCACATTTTAAGATACACAGTTGATAGCTGATCAATAGATAATAAGTGCTATAGAGATGATATAACTTCGGCATGACTGTGCTTTTTAACTGGAGTAAAATTTACTTTGGGGAAAAAACCCCACCACCATAGTCTCTCACAGCTTTTCAATAACAAGAGAAGCCTCTAATGGGATACCATTTCTGTGGGTCACTAATTAGTCTTTTTCCAAAACCCTTTGTCAACAGCCACATTGATCCAGCTCCACATGTGGCCTTCATCTGATTTCTAGATTGAGTGTATAATTTTCTTACCAGAGCAAAAGTCCGGCTATTACTTGATTAGTTTAAAAACATTCTTCTTTATCGTCAGAACAAATCTAAGCATCTCTACTGGCAAGCACCACTTTGGAAACATCCTGACTCTGATCAATGGTTTTCTTAAACATCTGCTGTTATTAGCATAGACACTTGGGTGATCTCAAGCGCCTGCTCTCCAGAAAGCCACCAAGGTGGAAATTAGAATCCAGGCAGGCAGGGGACAGCAGCCTCAGGCTGAGGGTGAGGTTGATGCATAAGACCTGGATACATGACTCCTTAGAATTCTGCCACTTTTCCCTTTTTTCATGTTTTCTCATTTTTGGGTACCCAAAGAAGAGCTCAATTATTTACTGTCACAAATGTGCACAGTGATTATCTCAAAAATCCAGGTCAGGTGAGGAAAAAAAATAAGCAATGATACCAACTGCTCAGCTGCTTAAGTAGTCAGCTTTTTATTAACAGATATAATTGTTTTTCACACTTTATTAAATAACACGAAGAGCAGGGAAGAAGCGAAATTACTGGTGATTTTTAATCAGGTTCCTCTAAGCCTAAGTTGTAATGCAATTATTCAAACAAATACAGGTGGGCAGGATAATCCATAACTGTGCTAAGTATCTATTAGAGGAGTAATGTCTCATTCTAAGATAAAGTACATAAATAGTACACCATTCAAGTAAATCATTTTTCTTTGTGCATCTTGCCATCTTATGAAAAACAAATTACAATTACTTTTTGTTGAATGATTTACATGATATGTACAAAACAATGTATCATTATTCTTATAACTTTCTCATTACAATAAACTACTTTGCTATCATTAATAACAGTAGTACCTGTATCTATAGCTCATCTTAGGAAGCAGTTTCTCTCTGCAAAGCATTTCTGTAACATTAGTAAATTAATTCACATAAATCCAGAATTACTTCGTTTCTTGTTAAGGAAATGGCACTGGGAGAGCTTAGCCTAAAGGTCTAAACATCAAGGCTGGGATCACAGACCAGCTGTTAAAGTGCTTACCATACAAGCAAGTATGAGAGCCAGAGTTTGGATCCCCAGAACCCACATATGTAGGTGTGACAGCCCACCTACAATCCCAGGGTGCTAGAGCAAGGGAGGCAGAGATGAAATTCCCCAACCAGACTAGCCAAAGAGTGAGCTCCAAGATCAGCAAGAGACCATGTCCCAATAGATAAGGTGAAGAGTAATCTATGAAGACACCTGATGTCAACCTTGAACCTACACATACTTTTACAAACATGCACCTGCACACATATACATACATACATACATACACGCGTACATATATGTATGCAAAAAAGCAACTGTCGATAAGTTGAGTATAAGATCTGCATGACTCTGAAACCCACACTTCCTCTTCCCATTGCACTACCTGCTAAGGAGTTCAAGGACAGCCCAGTTCACGATTCAGGAAGGTGAGAGAGGTGTTCCTCCGTATGATATAGCCCAACTTGGTATGAGGAGAAGACCACCTTCACATTCTGTGTTCCTAAACTTCAGCTTCTTTTTAAACTTCTTTTCAAATTTTCCTTTGCCCCAGAAGCCTGTTGTGAGGTACCAGATTGACCTATGTCCCTATGTCTATATCTTTGTTATTGTATTACTAATTCGCTAGAAAAGGAAAGTCGGACTTTTACATTGCTGAAATCATTCATTTATTATTACAGGACTGCCCTGCTTCTTGCCCTCTTAAAAGTTTACCAAGGTAGATCTGTCCACAATATCCTTATCCCAGTCCAACTTATCCCGAGGAGATGCACCACACAGGGGATTTGTGAGGGCCACCTAATGCGAACATCCATGCTAACATTTGTAACATCAGTCTGTTCTCTTCCATAATCGCTTGCCCTGATGATTCCTTTCCACAGTGCAGTGGAAATATGGCTTCCAGAACCTGATCATTCAGGGCCTCAATGCTGGTTCTGTGATTTAATAGCTGTACCTACACCGTTAGCTTCTCTAACATCAAATTTCATGTCTGTAAACTGCTATGAAGGGATGTTTGGAGGATTTAAGAGACAATAATATGCAAAAATCTGGTACACCAGAGACACTCAGACAATAGCGATTCACCTCCACTTTCCCACGTCTGCAGATGTAATGAGGGAGGCACATGCTTAACAGCAGTAATAGCTCACACGGCAGTAGTGGAGAGAGCTAGAAGCAAAGCGGAAGAAAAGTGGTGCTAAATAAGCCAGAAACTCATCTGATTCTGCTCCCTTCCTTTATTCAGAAAATATTTATTGGTCATCTGCTATGCTCCAGGCACAAAGAATGACAATAATCCAGGCGCTTAAAGATCTACGACAAGAGAGTTCCAGAAGGTGGAAGCAATAGACACCAAAGACAGAAACAAAGATAAACACAAAGATCAGGAAAGAGCTTAACAGAGTTACAACGTGAACTGCAGTCAGAGCCTGGGGAGTGATGTGAGCCAGCAGTGAAGGCAGACAATCCTGAGCCTGTGGGGCATCAACCATGGTCCCTGCTCTCACCCAGAGCTAGCCATCTCTTAAACTGTCTTGACTGTCCTTCTGCGGGATCAAATGACATGAGTCCTGCTTTAGTCCTTGTCCCTATAGGCTACTTGTCTCTCTTCCTTCACGTTTGCATCACTGAAGTACATATCATAAATAAAAATTATCAAAGCATTTTAGACAGTTAAGATAACCAAATCTAGCAAGGTTTCATGATGGTTACAAGCATAGCTTTGGGAAAGAAACACCCAGCTGGATTTCCAGCTAGGGGCACGCCCTGGCTTTGCAACAGAAAGCAGGTGACTTCACTTCTCTAATCCTGGCTCTTATGTAAATGGAAGCAGATGGCTCCAAGAATTAAATCTTTCCCTACAGTACTCCACATGGCACCTGACACAGAAGTGTCCAGTGCAAGATATCCATTGATATCATTAATAACATGCGGTATCATTTTCAAAGCAAACATCTTAGTCAACTATTGCTCTTGAGAACCAGGAGGGATGAAGTCATTTTTTAATATAGTTTGTAGCAGCCAATTTGATTGCCTGTGACTTCCCTCAATTAGAAAACAAATATGAATTAATCAATTTTAAGTGCTAATGAGTCATCAGTGGTAACTGGCATGATTCTGATGAGTTGTAGTTATCTTTCCAAATCATGACCTCAGCCTGGAATTGGTCATTTCCTTTTCCTTCACGTGCATTGTCAATGGGCATCTACTATATGCTAGACCTGATATTAGGTTCCAAGTATAATATGGAGATTTTTTTTTGTTTAATCGCTTTGTTGTTTAATCACTCACAATTCCAGCTGGTGTAGAAAGCAACAAACAGTCGTTAAATTGATGAAGAGCCACACAGGTGCAAACTACCATTGGAAGTGCTTTAAAGGGGAAGATAGAGGTCTAAGTGCTGGGCATCACACTGGGCCTTTAGAAACCCTTCCTATAGGAAGTCACACATTGACCACACTTCAGATAATTAAGAAGGTACAAGATGTAAAAGAAGAAAGTGTATTCTAGGCAGACCTGATTGGAGGCTAGTTAGTGGAGGAGAGGTAATCAAAGAGCTGTTGGGATCTGGTTGTACTCAGAAGGTCAGTGGTAACTACAGGTTTCTGAGGCCATGTAGGAAGAGCAGGTTTAGGCCTGAGAAGACTATGGGGATAAGGTTTCCCGAACTCAGAATGAGCCCACACACCTGGAGAGCTCCATGTGGGGCCTAAAATGATACAAGCCTTCCCAGAAATTCCAGCAACAGGTACTCTCTAAGCTCCCAGCATCACCCTCTGTCTTAGTTAGGGTTTCTATTGCTGTGAAAAGACAACATGACCACAGCAACTCTTATAAAGGAAAACATTCAATTGGGGGTAGGTTACAGATTCAGAGGCTTAGTCCATTTTCATTATGGCAGGATGTGTGGCAGCATGCAGGCAGACATGACATGGAGAAGGAGCCGAGAGTTCTATATCAAGATCCACAAGCAGCAGAAAAGTGACACTGGGCCTGGTTTGAGCTTCTGAAACTTCAAAGTGCCCCCCCAACATAATACATTTCCTCCAACAAAGCCACACCTACTCCAACAAGTCCACACCTAATTGTGCCACTCCCTATGGGCCTATGGGAGCCATTTGCATTCAGACCACCACATGCTCAATCTTCCCTGAACTGGAGCTGAAGGCATCCTTTACAGTTAGTCTGCCTAACTGTACAGAAACTGAACCGAAACACTCAAGAGCACTGACATCTGGTCTTATTTCTTTGCTTTTCATTGGGGTCCCAGTGGGATTATTCTTTAAGAAACAAACTGAGGGTTCAATGTGGATCACTCGCCCTCTCTTCCCAGATTCAGTCCATGACACTGTGCCTCCCAACAAAGAATACCATGGTGGGCTGCCGTGACTTCATCCTCAAGGGAAAATAAACTCATTATGCACACTTCAAGGTGGCCACAGGTCTACTCTCTTACAGTTGCTTATTCTAAATGCCTGTTGGATTTTCATATTAAATTATATATGTGATTCACTTTATTGCCACTTGACAAACCTACCAAAAGCACCTCAAGTTTAACCCCTTCTGTTAAAGAAAAAAGAAAGAAAAAAAGAAAGGGAGGAAGGAAGGAAGGAGAGAGAGAGAGAGAGAGAGAGAGAGAGAGAGAGAGAGAGAGAGAGGAAGGAAGGAAGGAAGGAAGGAAGGAAGAAAGAAAGAAAGAAAGAAAGAAAGAAAGAAAGAAAGAAAGAAAGAAAGAGAAAGAGAGAAAGAAAAGCTACAAAAACCCAAACAGAAGCCTTTCTCTGAAGACTTGAGCACACAGGTCCTTTTATCTGTAGACCTGAACATATAGCTTCTTGGTACCAAGGCTAGACAAATGAACAAACACATTGAAAGTAGCATTGAAAACAATGCTGTTTCTTAACTATCTCCTTTTCGTTAGTGAATTTTCTGTGCTCTGGCCGACAGAATGCATGTCTAATGGCAATCTTTGCACAGCACTTTACAGAAGACATGAGACACGTCATCTTGTTTCTAATGACGGAAAGAAACCCTAACCCATGCTCTTAATGAATCCATAAAGCTCTCACACCCACTGGCGTGCCTATTTTCCCCAAATGCAGGTTAATTTTGGAAAGGAAAATAATTAAACAAAATAATTTAACGTCTCATTATTCTAAGTGTTTCTGGTTCTTCTTCTAGACGGCTTTGGTAACCA
Source organism: Ondatra zibethicus (assembly GCA_004026605.1). Classification (NCBI taxonomy): domain Eukaryota; kingdom Metazoa; phylum Chordata; class Mammalia; order Rodentia; family Cricetidae; genus Ondatra; species Ondatra zibethicus. The sequence goes on along the minus strand of PVIU01012794.1, from coordinate 18,345 downwards.
CTTAGACTATCTCGTGGGATCATGTGTTAGGAAGACAAGGCTCCCCACCTGTACTATTTTCTTGTCCCCTGCTATGACAAAATCTCTGACAAGAATTGATGTAAAGGCTTTATTTCATCTTCCACCTTAGTTGAGGGATTACAGGCCATCATGGCAAAGGGGTCAGGACAGCAGGTGTTCAAGGCAGCTGGTCCACAGTCGGGATGCAAAGATCAATAAGCCTTAGTGCTCAGTTTACCTCCTTTATATTAGGTCTGGGATCCTGGCCTGTGGAATGGTGACACACTCAGCTAAAGTAGGACTTCCTCACCCTTATAAACTTAATCTAAATAACCCCTCACAGGTGTGAACCAGAGGCCTGTCTCTTCCGTGATTCTAGATCCTGTCCACTTGACAGGCCATATTAACCATCTCCCTACGCCATCTCACAAAGATTTCTAATCATAATCTCTGGGGTAACTGTAGGTGTCAAAAGAACTGGCCAATGTGATTAAGTTGAGGCCCTTGAGATGGGAAAACTAACCTGGGTTTCCTGGGTGGGCTCAATGTAATCATAAAGAGGGTAACAATGTCAGAGTCTGAGAATGCCCTCTGATGATGGAGGTAGAAGCCGGTGTGAATCAGGACCAAAGCCCTAAGCATGTTGTTGTCAATGTCTAGATGCTGTAGAAGCTGAGGAATGAATTCTCCCCAAGAACTTCCAGTAGGAGCATGACCCTTATTGTAAGCTCAGTAAAACTTATTTTGGACTTCTGACCTCCAGATCCATAAGATAATAACTGTCCTGTTTTCACCCAGTAAGTTCTCGGTACTTGTCATGGCAACAACAGGAAACTAATATAGATATAAGTAATTCTTTCCATCTCCCTGTTGTTTGGCATCACTTTCATACACACTATACAATGTTATTGTTTCTGGGAGCTGGGCAAAACGTTCATGTTTCTTATTTCTCATGTAAGGAAACTGAGCCTTAGAGAGCTGAAGAGATGCCCAAAAGCAGAACATGAATCAGGGCTGTTCAGCAGATCTGCATCCTCATCCTCCATCTTTGCACTGGAGCATACTGTCTCTGAAAATGGGCTCCATCTTTATCACGTCCTGTGTGGTTATCTCCTTTTATTGTTTCTTGGCTAGCTCAAGCTCTAACCAAATAATAAAAGTCTCTTGAGCCTACTCTCCCAGAAGCTTTGTTCTACATACCTGTAATGGTGTATAGGCTGTTAGGATATGCCTTCCAGAACCTTAAGGATTAAATAAATACAACCTCCAAAAGATTCCTATGTTGAAGTTCTAACCCCCAATATTGATTTTAGAATGTGACGCCTTTCGATAAAATTAGGCTAAGATGAGGTTATGAAGGGATTGGTGCCAGAGGAGCAGGGGCTGGAGAGATGGCTCAGTGGTTAAGAGCACTGACTGCTCTTCCGGAAGATTTGGGTTTGACATTCAGCTCCCACAGGATGGCTCACAATTATCCATAACTCCCGTTCCAGAGGATCCCATACCTTCTGCTGACATCCATGGGCACTGAGCATTCACCTGGTGCACATACATACAAGCAGGTAAACAAACAACCATACATGTAAAAATAAATCTTAAATCTTAAAATAAAAATTAAGCAAGGCTTAAAGCAAATTTTCAAGAAGGAGCCAACATCACAGCGTCTTTTCTCCATCTCATGAGACTGTAGCCAAAAGGCAATCATCGGAGAGCCAGGAAGAGAGCCTTCAAAAGCCAACTAGAACTTAGAAAACTGAGCAGGACGATTGTGAATTCGAGGCCAAACTGGAATAGATAGTGAAACTGCCTCAAATAAACAGCAAAAACAATGCAGCCATGTTGACATCCTGGCCTCCAGAACTGTGAGAAATAAGTTCCTGTAATTTATGCTACTGAATATTTTCCTATAACTGCCCAAGAGAGCGAAGAAAACTCACCTCTGTTGAAGAAAATCCTAATCTTGACAGTGTGCACACAACACACACTCAGTTGATTGCTAAAGTCACTTGTTTTCGGATCTTTGTGATTATTCTTCTTATATCTTTCAATTACAAAGCAGAAATGCATTAGAGTTACAGGTGGACTATGGGTAAACTGCATTGCCCTAAATCCTAAAGAGTATCATACCTAATCCTGTAATGTTTTGGGGTTCACATGAGGCTTTCAAAATATAAATCAGGTTTTGGCTATGACAAATAATGCTGCTGTGAACATAGTTGAGCACATGTCCTTCTGATATGACTGAACATCCTTTGGGTATATACCCAAAAGTGGTATTGCTGGATCTTGAGGTAGATTATTTCCTAATTTTCTGAGAAATCGCCATACTGATTTCCAAAGCGACTGTATCTGTTTACACACCTACCAGCAATGGAGGAGTGTTCCCTTTACCCCACATCCTCTCCAGCATAAACTGTCATCAGTGTTTTTGATCTTGGCCACTCTTACAGGTGTAAGATTGAATCTCAGAGTTGTTTTGATTTGCATTTCTCTGATGGCTAAGGACGTTGAACATTTCCTTAACTGTCTTTCAGCCATTTTAGATTTATTTGTTGAGGTCTCTATCCTATTTTTTATTGGATTATTTGTTCTTTTGATGACCAATTTCTTGAGTTATTTGTATATTTTGGAGATCAGCCCTCTGTCCGATGTGGGGATGGTGAAGATCTTTTCCCATTCTGTATGCTGCCATCTTGTCTTGTTGACCATGTCCTTTGCTTTACAGAAGCTTCTCAGTTTCAGGAGGTCCTATTTATTAATTGTTTCTCTCAATGTCTGTGCTACTGGGATTATATTTAGAAAGTGGTCTCCTGTGCCAATATGTTCAAGTGTACTTCCCACTTTCTCTTCTATGAGGTTCAGTGTGGTTGGTTTTATGTTGAGGTCTTTGATCCATTTGGATTTGAGTTTTATGCATGGTGATAGATATGGATCTATTTTCCTTCTTCTACATGTTGATATTCAGTTATGCCTGCACCATTTGTTGAATATGCTTTCTTTTTTCAATTTGATATTTTTTGCTTCTTTGTCAAAAATCAGGTGTTTGTAGGTGTGTGGATTGATATCCAGGTCTTAGATTTGGTTCTATTGATCCTCCTGTCTTTTTCTATGCCAATATAAGGTTGTTTTCAGTACTGTAGCTTTGTAGTAGAGTTTGAAGTCAGGGATTGTGATGCCTCCAGAAGTTCCTTTATCTTACAGAATTGTTTTGTCTATCCTGGGTTTTTTGCTTTTCTATATGAAGTTGAGTACCATTCTTTTGAGGTCTGTGAAGAATTTTGCTGGGATTTTGATGGGCATTGCATTGAATCTGTAGATTGCTTTTGATAAGATTGCCATTTTTACAATGTTAATCTGCCTATTCAAGAACAAGGAAAATCTTTCCATTTTTTGGTATCTTCTTCAATTTCTTTATTCAAAGATTTAAAGTTCTTGTCATGCAGGTCTTCTGCTTGTTGGTTAGAGTTACTCCAAGATATTTATGCTATTTGTAGCTATCGTGAAGGGCGATGTTTCTCTGATTTCTTTTTCAGCCTATTTGCTATCTGTGTAAAGGAGGACTACTGATATTTGTTGAGTTAATCTTATATCCTGCTACATTACTGAAAGTGTTTATGAGTTGCATAAGTTCCTTGGTAGAATTTTTGGAGTCACTTAAGCAAGCTATCATATCATCAGCAAATAGTGAGTTTGACTTCTTCTTTTCCAATTTATATCCCCTTGATATCCATTTGTTTTCTTGTTGCTCTAGCTAGACCCTCAAGTACTATATTGAATAGATATGGAGAGAGTAGACAACTTTCTCTTATTCCTGATTTCACTGGGATTGCTTTGAGTTTCTCTCCATTTAGTTTGATGCTGACTGTTGGCTTGCTATATATTGCCTTTATTATGTTTAGGTATGTTCCTTGTATCCTTGCTCTTTCCAAGACCTTTATCATGAAAGGATATTGTATTTTGTCGAAGGCTGAAATCATCTAATGAGATGATCATGTGGGTTTTTTTCTTTCAGTTTGTTTATATGGTGGATTACATTGACAGATTTTCATATGTTGAACCATCCCTGCATCTCTGGGATGAAGCCTACTTGGTCATGGTAGATGATTTTTCTGATAGCCAGAACCTGGAAACAACCTAAATGTCCTTAAACAGAAGGAATATTACATAGTGGAAAAAAATTATGATTTCTTGAAATTTGTGGGTAAACAGATGGATCTAGAAAACATCATATTGAGTGAGGTAATGCAGACCCAGAAAGACAAATATAACATGTATATACCCATTAGTGGCTTTTAAATGTAAAGCAAAATATATATATATACCAAATATGCCAGATATTTTATGTTCATATTAACAGTAAGTAAAAAGATCATGCATCGGGTTTGGGGGAGGGACAGGGAGTATTTTTTATGAGGGGTATTTTGAAGTGATTGTTTCCAACTCCACTCTTAATTGAGATTAGATATTAGCTTCTTCATTGCGATCCACCACCTCACACACACAACCCTGTAGTTCTCATTATTTCTTCATGCTACAGTCTCACAATTGCATGCATGATTGAAAGCGGTGGGGTGGGGACCCTTCATGCTGTTCTTCTCCACCTGCACTGTTATTCACTCTTCTATGGTCAAAACCCTTTAGCCATTCCAGCCTTTTTTTGGCAGGACGCATCCTTCCCAAGGGATAGAGGATGTGTGGATGCTGCTCTCATTGACTGATAGCACACAACTAATTCGAGGACATCACTTAAAGTGATACCTTCCAGACAGAACAAACACAAGAGCGGATGTTTTATGTACTCCGTTCCTCTAATCCCCAGAACCACCTGATGAAACGGGTGCTTCCGGGGTGCTGGACTGATGGATCATGCGATCAACTGATTGATTTTACTGTTTTCACTACTCTACGACGAAACGCCTCTGGGGAATGTTGAATTTGTAGCTGCATACATGTTTACCCACCTCTGTTAGCCACTTTTCCAAGCTTTTGATGTTTCCTGCTTCTGCCTTCCGGGTTAAGAGTTGGAGGAATGGCAGGTTTGCTTTTGCAGTTAGATTTTTACATCAAAATGGATTTTATTTTTGACATCAGTGGACAAACCCATTTGTCTAGCCCTCCGTTTCAGACGAGAAATCCATCATCGTTTATCCGCCAGCTGCTGGGTCCCACTGGCCATGGTCTCCTTAATGAGAAACGCTTCCCATCTTCCACGAAGTTCTGACTCCATTTGTAGTCTTCAGGTAGCTGAGGAGTTTGCATTTTTAATGAATTCCTAATGTACTCACTCGTGCAAACAAGGAAATTACAAGCACGGAACATTGCATTTCAGACATTAATCATAATTGCTTAATACTATCAAACAAAGAAACTTCACTGCAAACTTAGACTTCTTAACTTCAGAATCAGAATAGCTGTCACATTTGCACACATTCCAACTGATGCTCCATATTTCCGAATGCCTACATTATACAGTTTAGTCACAAAGAAATATTTTGTCAGCTAATTTAATTTAATTGCATGGCATAATCATTTCACCTATTTCTCTAAAAACAGATATTTTAATAAGAGAGCTGCAAGGAGGTTATAAAAATCTCACTTTATTTCCCAATTGCCAGGAAAGGTCTCTGCTGAAAGTTACCAAACAATTACAGATTCTGGGGGTTTCCATAGTTCTTCAATGTATTTGTTATATACCATTAGTCACCAGGTGAAGCCCTTCACTAATAGCAATACCCTTCAACAATAGCCCCAGAGAATTTAATACTGATTGATGGCAGGTCACCTGGAATTGGTTGGCAGAATTTCCAATTTTCTGTTGGGAAATTGCTTATTTCTCCAAGTCTATTCCCATTTTTACAAGTGGACAGCAAGCTGAGATTATACATTATTATGTGTCTAAATATAAAATTGAGATGGATGGTGTCACACATTTAAAGAGAGTTAAGCATTTAATTTAAGATTTAAAAAAGTTTAAAGAAGTTTAAAATGTATTTTTAATCTTTCTCGGGAATTCACAGCTGATCCATATTGAGGGAAATATTGAAAGATTGCCTAAGGAAGACCATTTAAAGGCAGTATTATTTTCATAAAAATTTACCCTTTTAGGGTTTCAAGGCAGCCACACCAGACCTTATTGTGAGTATATCTGGGGCTCTCAGGCTTGTGGAGGGAGAGGGGATAAATAGACTACTTTCATAAACATAGGGACTAATGCTAAATTTGGCAGACAGAAGAGAACAGAAGGCAGCCAAACTCAAAAGCCACATTAAAATCAGAAGTCTAAGATCTCCATTTATATTAAATAACTATTTGTTTGGAAATGCATATTGGATAAACTTTACATGTGTTTAGGATGCTAAAATGCTGCCTATTATAATAACCGTATCCTGTGACTATTCCTGTACATATAATCTGTACCTGATTCTTAAATTTAGCACTAAGTAAGCAGCAGACTAAATGCCAACTTTATGCAACAAGTGACAAATAATATAATAATTTTGAAGTCACGTTGCGGGGGCCAGGCTGAGAAAATGTAGCAAAACCCCCAGATCTCACTTCAGTACCTAATCTAAGAACTTTTAAAGTCTTTTTTGTTTTTCTTAGATTTTCATTCATACAAAATAGTAGTGCATAGTTTAGAGAAACACAAAGAACAAATTTAAAATTCTTATAGAAAAACAGAATAATAAATCAAGTCCCCTCTACTTACAAATAATTACCATTAACTTTTTTATTTTTCATATGTGTATGTGTAAATTGAGAGAAAAATATTAAACAATGGAAAGGTTTCCTGCTTCTTAAACTGCACCTTCAATGCTGTGAGCATATTACCATGTTGGAAAACTCCATGTATTTATTCCTAAGTGTCATTGTAAAGGCTGGATATAATTTCTTTATAGTCTACCTAATATGGATGACTGAAACCTTCTAAGGGACATTTAGCTTGTTTCGTTTTTGCTCTTCATTCAATAAAAATTTATGAAGTATTTGTTCATTGTAGAGTACCTACCTTTATGCAAATTGGAAATAAATGCAAAACCTTCTCTCTCATAGAACTTCCATTGCAGAGATAGACCAACAAAGACAGACAAGAAAAGCAGCACATGAAAATTAGTATGGCAATCAGAGGTGTGGCCCTGTGGCGGAACCTCGAGGACGGTAAGGAAATGGGAGAAGGCAAAGTGGCAGGCAGGAGTGCTGGATGGTCCCTGCAGTGAGGTGGCCTGAGAGTAGGGACCTGGGCAGGTTATGACAATGGTCACATCCACAGCGTCATCTGACCAACTAGTCCTCCAGGCTGAATAATGGAAAAGACAGAATGAGCCTGCTTGGCATATTAGTAAAAGGAGAGGGAGAGAGACAGAGAGTGACAGAGAGGGGGGAGGGGAAAGAGAGAGAGAGAGCGAGAGGGAGGGACACACAGAGAGAGCGAGCTGAATTCTTTCTTACATCTTTCTACCTTTGAAAAGCATTCCCTAGAGTGTATTTGTGAGGTGTCAAAATATGAATGTTTTCTCACTAGAATTCTTTCCATATTGTGGGAACAAAAGTGTTTATTGAGAGGTTTTTTTTTTAAGCCTCCGTGTTATAGCTCATTACTCAGTAAAGCACTGAAAATGAGGACACTTGCAAGAATCTGCTGTGCAGATGTCGGCTGTTTCCATGTACAACCCGGCCTATCGCTTGACATCCTTCGACAGTTGTTGGTGATAAATGTCAGCATGCCATGATTTGCATGACAGTTACTTTGCACATGTTCCCCGCCAGACTACAAGCTCAGAGAGAGGAAGACCCTACTTGCCCCCTGCGTGCACAACAGCACTCCAGGTTCTGAAGAGTCTGTAACAGAGGTAGGCATTTTGCCACATTTTCTTTTTATATTAAATTTATTCCCTAAACAAAGAAAAACAGTGACCATGAATTGTTAACCCAGCCTAGAATACAGTAGATGCTCATCGTGGACCTTTGATGATTTAATTAATTAATGAATGAATGAAAAATACCTCCACCAATATAATTTAGATGAAGACTACTCCAGATAATAGCAATTAATTCATTTTAAATATTCAATATGTTATCAAAAGCAACCAACAGTCTTCAGCTATAAAATTTCCTCTTTAACACTTCTGGCTATTCCTTGCTGTAAACCTATGTACTTTTCATTGTTGTTTATTTTTGAGATAGTATTGTGGTTTTATTTTTGAGATTGTATTTTAATTACATCATTTCTGCCTTTCTTTCCTCCCTCCCAACCCTCCCTTATACCCCTCCCTGCTCTCCTTCAAACTCATGACCTTTTTTCCATTAATTGTTATTGCTTGTACATATGTACTTACATTTTAAGGGTTGATTTCATACAATGTTAGATAGATAGATAGATAGATAGATAGATAGATAGATAGATAGATAGATAGATAGATAGATAGATAGATATAGAGATATAGAGATAGAGAAAGAGATATGTTTTGGAGCCTGACAATTTGGCACTGGACAATCACTTGGTTTGCTCTTCCCTGGGCAGGACCACCTCTCCTGTTTCAACCTTTACTCAGTTGCCTATAACTCTTTATGTCGGGTTGAGACCTCAGGGGCTTTTCCTCGTACATTTGGCATGCTTATTGGTGTTCTCCTTTTTCTGTGCACATTTCGGCAGCCATGTTGTGAGACTTTGTGAGTATAACTTCTGGTGTTACCGGGAGAGTACAATCTCACAGCAAAGCGCCTGGTCTTCTGGCTCTTACAATTTTTCTACCCCTTCTTCTGCAGTGTTCTTGAGCCTTAGGTGTGCGAGTTTTATAGATGTACCCGTTGTGACTGGGCTCCACAACTCTGCATATTGATTGGTTGTGGTTTCCCATAGTGGTTTGCTGCAAAGAGGTTTCTTTTATTACAATTATTTTTTTGCATACCAATCCCAGTTCCCCCTCCCTCCTCTCCTCCAGCATCCCCTATTTCCTCCCACCCGATCCTCCATCTGCTCCTCAGAGAGCTTAAGGCCTCCCGTGGGAAGTCAACTAAGTCTGTCCCATCACCTGGTTGAGGCAGGAGCAAGCTCCCACACCCATGCCTAGGCTGAGCAAGGTATCTCTCCATAGGGAATGGGCTCCACAAAGTCGGTTCATGCGTTAGAGTTAGATCCGATCCCACAGCCAGTGCCCTCATATGCTGCCCAAGCCACACCACAGCCAGCTGTATTCAGAGAGCCTAGTTTGGTTCTATGTGTTGTGGAAATGCCTTCAGCCAATAGCCTTTAAGACACTGACCCACTTTGGGCGTGGTTTGGACCATGAAGGGCTGCAGAGTTGGTCCTAGCCACACCCAAAGTGGACCAGTATCTTAAAGGCTGTTGGCTGAAGGAGTTCCCACAACACTACACAGGTTCCCCCATTTGTCAGTCCCGGAATCAGTGACCTCCCACTAGCTCTGGTCAGCTGATTCTGTGGGTTTCCCCGTCATGGTTTTGACCCCTTTGTTCATATTATCACTCCTTCCTCGTTGCAAAGAGAAGTTTCTTGATGGGGGTAAAGACTACAGTTATCTGTGTCTATAAGGACAAATGCTTATAGATTGCTGTTAGGGATGATGCCAGGATAGTACTTTCCCTATCTAAAAAGATCATTTTAATCCTATCAAAGATGTCATAGCTCTAGGGATGCCCTACGGGACAGGAAACATGAAATACCTGCCAGAAGCTACTGATCACTTGTGTGTGTATTCACTGAAATGTTTGTACAGCTTGGGCCCTGGATTAGGAGCCGTGTGTAGGGAGTGGATATGGTTCACAAGCAGAGGAGAGAGACACACATAAGCACTGTGCCAGGAATGTGGACCCTCTAGTTTCTGTGAGACGCATTTTTGCCTTTGTTTGCTTTTCACTGAAAATAAGAAATAAAAAGATGTGTCAAATTTCTCTTCTAGACAACAAACCGAACAAAAGTAAACCCTCTACACCAACGGTTCTCAACCCTCCTAAGGCCATGACTCTCTACAGCTCCTCATATTGTGGTAATTAATTTTATGGTTGGGATTATGCTATCTCATAACTGTAATTTTGCTACTGTTATGAATCGTAATATAGATATTTTTAGACATAGGGGTTTATTAAAGGGTTCAAGACCCACAGGTTGAGAAACCCTACTGTAAAGTCTCATCTACCACCTGTGTTTTCTTTCTGTGTTTTCTGAAACTGTTGACTTAACTCATTAATTCATTAATAGCAAGGTAAGTCCCTCTTTCCAGCCTCAGAACCTTGGTAATTGGCTATATTCCATATCCATGCTCTGAAACACCTGCCTCTAGCTACAACTCGGTGAAGAAGATGCTGACCTTGTTCAGACACCACCCACAGCTTCTTGTGTGCCACAGATTGCTTCCTGTGTCATGTCTCTCTACCGGGTGATGATTTTAGCACTGGATACCACTGTAGCATCTAAGAATAATGCCCTAGAAGTAACCCTCAACTATGAAAGCATGGTATTTCCATGATGAAATACCTAGTGCCTTCATTCTTCAGTGAGAAGACACCAAGGCCTTGTCGACAGTGTCTCAAGGATCTCTATTGGTTCTTGGACTTGGCTGCCCAGAGCACATGCCCATTAAGTAAAAGACCTATATTTGGTTGACTTTCATTCTCTGTTTTACTTCCTCTCTCATAGAATAGAAAACCCGATATCAATGTCCAAATCAAATACCTACAAAGACTTGTCTGAGGATAACACAAGTTAGGATGTTAGGGAATGGTAATGGTGACAGTGTCTATTATGTAGAGCTGTTGGAAGGGTTCATTCAGTTAAAATGAGTAAGAGTGCCCACGAGGTAGTGTGTGGATCATAAAAGTTGGCCACTAGATGTATGAGTACTGTGTCTGGTGGTGTTGATCTGACATAGTGTCCCTTGGTTTTGCCAATCTTGCTTCTCTCTGTAGGTCTGCATCTCTCCTCTTGGTATGTATCTCAACACCCATCCAACTGACAGCACACCCCAATATTTCTTACCAAGATCTTTGCCTTCTTTGGGAGTTCCTTCCAATTGCCCCTCTCTGAAGGGAGCTAACCTGAGTTACCCTCATCAGCATCATCATAGGCAGCAAAGTGAAATCATATTGTCCAGGTTAGATAAATGTATTTAAAGATACAAATTTCCAGGTAGTCATCTAATAGCAGTAGCAGGTAGTGCCTCTAACAATACAAGGATATTGCCAGTAAGTCAGTATCAGTGCTGTGAATTTGAGTTCATTTTCAGCTAAGATTAATTCAAGCACAGTTCCTGATAACCCCATCTTACAGACGAGTGAGGTCAATACTCTTAACATGGTATGCACAATGGCTTTGTTTAGTAGAATGTTTTAGAATGCATTAAGCCATTCATTTTTTCATTTTTATCCTTTCTCCAAATTACCAGACCATAAGAAAGAATTATGTCTGTAAAGGACAAGTGTGTGTCAGATGGCATAAAAGCTATGTGTTTAGCAGGTACAGATCTCTAAGCAACTCAGTAATTTCTAATTAAAAAACATTTTGTAACTGAAGTTATAAATGTGGAGATGTCTTCATGAGAGGTTAGTCTGAAATTATTTGTAATCTGTAGAATGATGGTATCATTTTCATTTCAGTTTTTAATCATAATAAAGTACACATGACATAAAATGTATCATTTTCCAGCCTTTTGAGACAAGGCCTGGGTATGTAACCTTGGTTGGCCTGATAATCACTGTAACCTGCTTGTCTTCCTACCTCAACTCCCAGGTATGAGCTACCACACCCAGTAAATGCTAGCCTTTTTAAATTGTGCTGCTCAGTATCGTTAAATGCATTCATATCATCCAATCTCCAGGGCATTCTTTATCTTACAAAACTAAGACTTCCTTAAAGAGTACCTTATTTGCTCCACTCTTCCGATGTCTTGTCTATGAATTTGATCATTCTATATACTTAAAAAGAAATGGAATCATATTGTATTTGTCCTTTTTTTAATGACCTATTTTACTTAACATAATATCCTCCATGTTATAGCAAATGTTAGGATTCCATTTCTTTTTAAAACTAAAAATGTCTCAGTCCATGTTACCCATCTATCCAGTAATGAACACTTAGGTGCCTGTTGTGGGAGGCCACTCATTCGTTTCCTGTCAGCCCAGACTCCTGAAATAATCACACAGAAACTATATTATTTGAAATACTATTTAGCCAATAGCTTAAGAGTATTTCTGCCTTACTCTTATATCTTAAATTAACCCATTTCTAGTCATCTGTATATTGCCACATAGTTGCGGCTTACCGAACAGGTTCCATTCGGTGTCTGTCTCCGGTGGGGCTACATGGCTTCTCCTTGACTCTACCTTCTTTCTCCCAGCATTCAGTTTAGTTTTTCTGCCTAGCTCTATTCTGCTAAGCCACTAGTCAAAACAGCTTTTTTCATTAACAAATAAAAGCAAAACATAGACAGAAGGACTTCCCACACCAGGTGCCACCATCTTTTTGTTGTTTCAAATAATGTTGCTATGAACATGAGCATATTAATATATCTTTGAGGTCCTGCTTCCAATTCTTTCACATAAAAACAAAGGATGGATTGATGGATCATATGCTAATACCATGTTTAAATGTTTGAGGAACTGCCATACTCTCTTCTATAGCAGTTGGCCCATCTTAAATTTACACCCATGGTACATGGGGCTTTTAATTTAACCACTATAGTTATTTCCATTTTTTGAGACTGTCTATTGGGCTCCATTTTCTTTCAACTTCCTTACAAACAGTAAAGATCTTAGTTTCTCCTTCTTGTTTAGCTTTGAGTAATTAAAACAAAAACAGAGATGACTGACTGCATGTTTCTGCTCCCAAGGAGTTCTTTAACATGAGTAAGAACTTTGCCCTGACCTCAAAGATCTCCCTCAGTTACTATAAGCTATGTATTTATACTTGTAAGTTACCATGTGTTACAGCAGTGTCACCCATACACAGGTAGAAACACTGTTGGGACATGTACAAAGAGATGACCTGAAAGAACACCAATTGAAACTACAGAGAAAATGATATTTATGAGAACTATAACATGAAATTATAGGGTGAAATCCTGTTGGTGGTAATGTTTTACAGACTCTACTAAAATGGTTAGGGTTTGAAAGACTAAGACCACACTGACCCCTAAATACATAGAATTCTTATTTATAACTGTATTAATACTACATGAAATTAAATCTTCAATTATGAAAATATAAAATACCATGGAAACAGTCTACCTATCAGATACTATTTTCCTTTTATAGTAAGCCATATCCAGACCCAAAGAGGCATAGTTTGATATATTAATCTGACTATTGTAATTCAGTCATCTGAGACTGTGACAAAGCAGAAGGTAGATGTCCTATGGTCAATGTGATATAGACTGTTTATTAATAAAAAAGCTAATGAGCCATGCTTCCATTAGCTAGATCATGTTATAGAATCCTTGTTACTCTTAATTAAGGGCTTCTCTGCATGAGACATCATCATCGACTTTTCTGAAAGTCGGTCACCATTGTCCTTGTATGATTAAAATTGAAGTCACAAAACTTGATGCAGATAGATTCCAAGGACATCTGAATGAAAAGTTCTATCAAACTGTAAACCCATGCAAAAGTGTGTGCTATGTGTGTGTTATGTGTGTGCGTGCATGTATGTGTGCATGCGTGTGTGTTCATAGTGTAGGGTAGATGTAGGTGAAGGCTACTCGTTCATTCCCAGCCACCCTGACCCTAAATAATCACACAGAAACTCTGTTAATTAAAACACTACTTGGCCTATTAGCTCAGGCTTCTTATTAACTAACTCTTACATCTTAAATCAACCCATTCCTATTATTTTGTATTTTACCATGAGGCTCAGTGATGTGGAATTCCCCTCTGTATGCTGTGAATATGTTTTATTTCCATTGCTTAATAAAGAATCTACTTTGGCCCTATGATAGGGCCAAATAAAGCCAGGTGGGAAATCCAAACAGAGATTTAGAAAGAAAGTAGACCGAGTCAAGGAGACAACATGTAGCTGCTGAAGAAGACAGACACCTGAATGCCAGAGCCTTATCTGGTAGGACACAGCCTCATGGAAACACACAGACTAATAGAAATGGGTTAATTCAACATGTTAAGAGTTATCTAGAATTATGTGTAAGCTATTGGTCAAACAGTGTGCAATTAAAATAGTTTGTGTGACTATTCGCATCTGGTGGCCGGGAAACAAACGAGCAGTCTCCACCTACAGGTGCAGGACATGTGTCACTCACTGACAGGTAGGTATATTGATAGAGCAGAAGAGAAGACCTTTGAGAGAAAGTCATCACTTCTTTCATCTATCAGGAAAGTTCACTCAAAGATGTTTGGGGAAAGTTCAACTTTTAAAGATAATAATCTCCTTTTTAGACTTCACACAAACATCTAACCATTAAGGTAGTAAATCATACACCAAAGTTAATCATCATAACCTAGGTAGTAGAAAAAGTTATTTTTCACATGTAAGATGCGGGAAACTGACAACCAGAGTGTTGTTATCAGGCGTCTACTCATTTTCAATCACAGAAAGAAAGTACAACACACCAGCCTTTCCACAATATTTGGGTGCAATGTTATTTTCTCTGTCCCCAGAGCCAACACTTCCATAATTATTTGATATATAAAAAAATTATCAAAAGCATTGGTGCACATCAGTGAGAACTTTCAACCACCTTGAAAATGACTTTTAGAATATTTCATTAGCAGACTGTCTCTCGGAGCCTAGGTTGACATTCGTGTTTCTTCATACCAGGCTTTCATCCATAAAATCCTTTGTTCTGCTGAACAGTTTCCAGACAATGTGGGCAATCACAAAAAAAGCAACTATCCCAGCATTTGATCAGTCTTATTCAAAACTCATCTATTAATACCTTTTTGAGATCTTTCTAAGAATTTTATTTCCTTTCTTTCAATACCGTCATATTATTTCTTTTTTTAAAAAACCTCTAAATTTAATGAAATGAAAGCTTGATATTTTATAGGAAATAAGCACAATTTATAGCTAAATTTTATCCCTTTTTTTCACCTTCAATAAAGTATATGAGAAAATAGCCATTGTGTTTAGTTTGAAGATTTAATTTTAAATACATAAGATTGAATTTCTGGCTCTCAGAATATTATGGATAGAATTTTTACTTAAATAGCATTGCACACACCCAGAAGTAGTATATTCAAAAAATTTGAGTAGCCAAATACATAATTAATATTTTAATAAAGTATTAAACAAACTATCTAGGGTCACAACGTCTTTAGACAGATACAACATCAAGGACCATCATAATGAACATCTGCAAATCAAGAGCCACACTCCACCAGCTCTTCTACACATGCTAAAATGGACATTTAGTAAATGTATGGATAAACATAAAAATAAAAGTATTTAATAAACAAGTGACATGTTGATGTCTCTTGGCATGTGAGAGTCCATATTTTGTGAAATACACATATTACAGAAGCAACAAATGCTACTTTTGCTTCAGAGTTATGCCTACTAACCTACTTTAGTAATTTAAATGATTTGTAGAATGTATTAGTAATTTTTTATTGCTGTGATAAATGTCCTGACAAAAATGACTTAAGAGAGAAAGGGGTTGTGTGAGGCTTGTAGCTCAAGTGTACAGCCCATCCTAGCACTGAAGCCCAAGTGTCAGGAACTGAAGCTGCTGCACATGCTGCATCTGTACTCAGGACCCAAGCCCAGGGAATGGTGCTGCCCACTTTTAGGGTGATCTTCCCACCTAATTAGCCTAATGTAGATATTTCCTCAGAGTAGAGCCAAGACTATCCTAATCTAGACACTTCCTCAGAGCAGAGACAAGGCTATGTTAATCTAGATAATCTTTCAGAGTGTCACCAAAGACTTGTATCATAGTTGATTCTAGAGACTGTCAAGTTGACATAATCAATATTAACCATTGTAGACCATTAACACAAACTATGAAAATCAATGAAACACAGTTCAATTTGATTTATTAACTCTGGGTTGGTTTTTTCTTTTCTTTCTTTTTTATGATTCTTTGTTTTGTTTTTTTAAAGATTTTTTTATTTTGTGTATATTAATGTGTGACTGAATATATACATGTGGTATATATATGTCAGTTCCACTATAACTGGAGTTTCAGGCAGTTTGATTTGGGTGCTTGGAACGAAATCCATGTCAAGAGCAGCAAGTGCTTTTAAGTGGTAAGTCATCTCTCCAGCCCTCTTTTTATTTTAAATTGACTAATTTCTTTTCCATGTGCTTCTGTCTGTAGGAAGGGGAGTTGAAGAAGCCATCCTGGACTTACCAGGCTCCTTCTAATTAATGTCCTTGAGATTTAAATTTCACCTTCTTTGGAGAACTTTGAATTTCTAGATTTTGCTGCTTTGTCATCCAGATAAATTTGCTAATATAGGGCTTAATGCTACTTGGGCTTTGTTACTAAACAAAAATTTATTTCAAATAATATAACTTCAGAGGAGCAGGACTGAGTCAGTGACCTGGGCTGGAGTGAGCCTGAGAGGGCGAACTCCACAGGAGCAGGACAGAGCCAGCGACGTAGGCCAGAGCAGGCCTGAGGCAGCAAACTCCACAGGAGCAGGAGTGAGCCAGCAACTTGTGCCAAAGTGGGCCTGGAACAGTAAACTCCACGGAAGCTGAAGAGGAACCATACCAGGGACATTTGAGGAAGCAGGACTGGGCCAGCAACCTAAGCAGGAGCAAGCCTAAGGGAGCAAGCTCCACGGAAGCAACACTGAGCCGGTGACCTAAGCCAGAGCAGGCCTGAGACAGTGAGCTCTGTGGGAGCAGGAGTCGATACAGACCAGGGACATTTATGGAAACAGGACTGAGCCTGCGACCTAGGCTGGAGCAGACCTCAGACAATGAACTCCACAGGAGCATGTAGAGGGGAGCAACCACTGAGGGAGTGGACTAGAGCCAGAGACCTCTGCAGTTTCAAGCATGAATCTGGGACCTATGAGGGTGTAGGCAGGAACCAGAGACCTCTGCAGGTCTGGGCATGAGTCTGGGACTTCTGTGGAAGTAGGCCTGAGCCAGGACCTCTATGGGACCAACCCCAAGCCAGAGACCTCCACAAGAGCAGATCCGGAACAGGGACATAATACTACTACTTTTGGGTATATATCCAAAGGATGTTCAATAGCGCCACAAGGACATGTGCTCAACTATGGTCATAGCAGCATTGTTTGTCATAGCCAGAACCCGGAAACAACCTAAATGCCCCTCCACTGAAGAATGGATAAGGATGGTACATTTTCACAGTGGAGTACTACAGAGCAGAAAAAAAATAATGACACTTTGAAATTTGCAGGAAATGGATGGATCTGGAAAACATCAGTTTGAGTGAGGTAACCCAGACCCAGAAAGACAATTATCATATGTACTCACTCATAAGTATTTTTTAAACATAAAACAAAGGAAACCAACCTACAAATCACAACCTCAGAGAACCTAGACAACAATGAGGACCCTAAGAGAGACATACATGGATCTAATCTACATGGAAAGTAAAAAAGGCAAAATCTCCTGAGTAAATTGGGAGCATGGGGACCTTGGGAGAGGGTTGAAGGGGAGGGGAGAGACAGGGAGGGGAGCAGAGAAAAATGTATAGCTCAATAAAATAACATAATATAACTTCAAAGAGAAATAAACACTGTGAAAGATTAAAGGGTTGAGAAACCACCAAAGAGTTGGGAAGGTTAATTCTTTCCATGCTTCTCTCTTTTAATATAGTACTGGGATTGGGCTGAAGAGAGGGACTAGAGAGATGGCCCAACCACAGAGAGCTCTGGCAGCTCCCACAGAGGGCCCTGGTTTGATACTCAGAACCTACATGGAGACTCACAAGTTTCTGTAACTCCAATACTGAGCTCTCAGGTGGCCTCCTCTGGCCTACAAGGCACTGCATGCATGTGGTACACAGACATGCAAGCAGGCCAAAAAGCTACACATACAAAATAAAATTAAAATAAATAGGGCTAAGAATATTTCTTAAACAAAAGAAATATTATCTAGCATAATCCTAAATTATACAGAGTATTATAATATCAAATTGGTTACAGAATATGATGGTGCCCATCTGTAATCCCAGCATGCAAGAGACAGACTGAAGGATCACAAGCTCGCTACACAAGGCAACACTGTCTCAGAAACAAGATGGAAAGAGAACCAGCTAACATTGGGGAAAGCTCCTTCGAGGTCCAAAGATCCTCACAGACTGAAAGCGCTCACATCATCTGCAGGAACTTGATACAACTTGTCAAACATGAATCAAACTCTCTCATGCGAGGAAGAGTTAAACTTCATTTAAGGAAAA